>JAHQIW010005660.1:0-42507 GCA_019055375.1 Parelaphostrongylus tenuis
TGCTTTGTTATCTCTTCCACACAAGAGTGACACAGAATAATCAGGACTGAAAAGTTATCAGGCATTCTGAAATTTGAGCGTGGTTTTAAAAAAACACTTGAAAATCATGATATATTAGCGATACCAGCCAAGAGCAATTGAGTGGACAACAACGATGACACAACGATGCATCTCAGCACACAATATTCTAAAAGTGAAGGTCTTGCTGAATCAATAATGATTAGATTAATAAACAGCCTGTTCCATAAACAATCACTATGTATAGAGTGATAGCTGGCACATGTTTGTATGCCTTTTCTCTAACGAAAAGCTTGGATCAAAAAAGATTCCATATGGCTTTTCTACATTTAATCCAGGTGTGCAATTCGTTTTCACTTGACGTGTGCACATTTGTAAGTTCATGAAAGAACTATAACAAAAGCGGGCAGAAACTTTATGAGGATGACTTCAATGTACACATGTGCAGTTCAGAAGCCTTCGTTGTAAAGTTGTTCTATGACATCGATTAGTAATGCAGCCAATGAAATCAGTATTGTAACGAAAATATGATGGTTCATGCTGCGTTTGAAATCGAACTGTCGAAATATATTTAGCTTTCTATAAGGCGTGTACAGTAAATGCCATTGAGTACAAAATTCAATTAAGAAACTCAGTTCAAATGATTATTGTTTGCAAAATGATGAGTTCCACGCAGAAATTTTTATGCGCAAAAAGTACGATCTCTGAAATTCTTGAGGTTTTGAGGCAATCTTGGCGTATAGTTTGCCACAAGCAGGAATTATTTTCATGAATTCACTGCTTGGAGGTATTGATGATGCTAAATCTTCTCAGAGACGGCCAGGAATAATGTGGAGTTCTCTCCTCCTATCATTAACAGTTTGACTCAGAAGTCATGTCGTTTCTTGATCTGCAAGATTCTTAAGCCATCATTGGACTTCCAAAATAAAAGATTTCACAGACTTCTCATCAAGCCTTCCATGTGTATGATATTGCGTCTTAAAGATTACACACGGTTCGACTGTTACGTCCATCTCGAATTATCACACGCCTCATACTAAGAGTAGCAGAGAGGGAATATGTCACAATGCTGGTCAATTGAAGACATACATCTTGCCTATCGTATTTTCTCAAACGATGTCTTGCTGCTGTTATCATATAAGCGTTGCCTTTAATTCGACTGCTCTTAGTATGGGGTGTGTTGATACTGATGAGATGGGCAAAACCGTCGAAAAGTTCGTATATCACTAGGATAAAATGCCAACTTCGTGAAAAGGGCTGTGAATTGATGTTCCTTTGCGTACCGCGCCATATTCGTCCGGTAGGGGTTCGGATGGATACGAAGAAAGGCTGCCGGAGCGCGCTCAAATTCTAATGTGGTAATTTTCTAGTAGAATTTGTAACTTTTTCGTCAAGTAATAGGATTTCTGTGTCAGTAAATGATCAAATGTGATAGAAACAAATGATAAGGTTATTTTCATTGATAACGTAACAGCTCATTTATTATCCACACTTTCAAAGGAAAAAACATTTCTATAATAGTTTTATTTGCCTATATTTTGACCAAATTCATCATTGACTTTCTTCATTTTTCTTATGCTTCATTGCATAAAGTACATAAATTTCACCATACTGCTCGAAAACTGGAAACAATGATTTGTTGTCAAAAACAGTGCTGCTTACTGCTTGCGACCCTACTTCATCGGTAATTCTCAACATTTTTTAATTATTAATGCACTTCTGGTTCTCTTTTCTCAGATTGGTGTTCAGTTTCGTGTGAATTCTCTATTTGTAGCTATATTATGCGATTAAGAGATGGAAGGATACGGTTCTTTTCCGTTATCTCCATCCTGTTTGACTCCTTTGCTATAAAAGTATTTTTTTACATTGTAAAACTTTCTGGCAGTGATTCGATAGCTAAAATCAAGTGAATTTGAGCAATATGTTGTATTTCTTAATGGCCGTTCCTTGCGGTGTGATAGTCGAAACACAATTTTATTCCACGTTCAAATATTTTTCACTAGATGAAGTCTTTCATAAGTTATTAATAATTATCAAGTAGGATAGATCTTAGCAGTTTTAACGGTGTACTTGGCTTTCATAAAGAAAAACTATGAATGCTGTAACAGTCAAAAGAAGGTTAGGTTCCGCAAATTCGGATCACTTTCAAAATCAGCATCGTGTATTGGCCCTTTGGACAAAGCGCGTTTTTTGACTTTTTCAGGGCTTTTATAGCCATTCGAAAGCTGAATTCTTGGAATTTTTGAAGGTACATTACCTTCAAAATGGCTTCCTTAAAGCGCTCTGACAGTCTGAAGAAAATATCTTTCTCATTCAAGCATATCTCGCTAAACAAAGTTTTTCCGGCTGGGCTTCTGATAGTTTTTTGATAGCTTAAATCTCGGCGATTCCTATAGTGACTGTTTTTTAAAAATCTCCTCATCATACTGTAACACTCAAAAGAAGTTTACGCTTCGCAGGTAATTGATATATTGCAAAAGTGAGGCGACTTGGGGCCAATGTCGCTAGATCCCACCGGCAAAAAATCGCGAGAAAAACGAAGTTAGAAATTTAAGACGGATGCATGGTGCATCCCTCAGGGATTGATTATTGCCGAGAGTTTTGAAGTTTTTTGATTAAACAGTCAGAGTATACCAAAATTACACGAGAGTATCCTGAAGAAAATTCGTCTCTATCTTGGACGTTCAAATACAGCTTTTGTGAAGTGCCTACGAAGGAATGATTTCGAAGTCAAGCCAATAAAAATATGTCAGTGCACTAGGTAGAAACGTAAGAAATTTTAAGAGACCTCATCTCAGACATATTTTACAACTTGAGACACTTATATGGGTGGTTGTGCGCTAAGTTTCATATAATAGGTAGACTCTTATGGTCACCGAAACTCCAGTCATCGAATTTGAAAGAAAAGATACGAAAATTGCTCAAAGCTCATTTAGAAGAAGGGTAGTTCGTAAGATGTTTCCAGCGTTCATGCCGAAGACTAGTGAAAGGCGGGCATTTGAATCATTGAAAAAGACGAGAATCCAACTATCATCAAACTTTGGGAACATTATCAGGACCAAATGTCGAATCAAATATTAGCAGATTATATTTTTGAGCATCTTTTCAGAAATCAGTCGGAAAAGCATTTCACAGCATACGTTTCACCAGCCACGAGCAGTCGACTGTAAAACTCTACACATCACGTGATCTTTTCACTTGCGAAGAGTATGAATAATTCAGTAGGGGGTGTATGCCCTTACAAGGAAGTGACCGAACTGAAAGGCAGCGTGTTACTGATGAGTGTGAAAAGCTGGAAACGTACGTCGAGGACTACACAAGTGCCATAAGAGACCTCATGAAAGGCCGAAAATATGTAATCATCTACCTTGCTTAGGGATTGTACATATTCCTAGAGGACAATGACCGACGTTGCGACAATTTCGTTTTTCTCTAAACCTTAGCCTATTTACCATGTCTCTGATTCTTCAAATAACATTTCTCGTACTAGTAGAAGTTGCTGCAAAAATCAATCCATGATTCTACCAATCAAGGAAGATAACGCTCCATAATTCCATTCATTCGGGAAAAGTCGTCGGTCGAAAGTCTCAGAAGGACAGAAAAAATGTTTTATATGTGAAAATAAACCACTAGAAAGAAAGGAACACAGAGAGGCTTTTCCGGCCTTTCCGACAAAGTAAAAAATCCCTCAAAGAGGTCTCCTGTCGTGAGAGTGTCAGGATAATTCAGATCTCAGCTATAAGATTATTCTTCAAGTAGATATACACTGAATACACTATTAGTGGCCCCTGTTTTATCGTATTTTGCAGTAGTCTCGGGAACATATTATTTGTACATAACCCGTTGCAATCAAGTATACCGTTTCCGGTGCATAACGTGCGCCGCGCTCGCGCCGCACCGTAGCTGGCTCGTATCCACTGGAAATAGAAATTTGTTTGTTAATTAAGGTTTTGAGAGCACATTATCAGCTTGAAGTGATGGAGTATCACAAAAACTTTTGTAGAACTTTTTGGTAAAGAGAACGTTCATCTGCGAAAGTCATTCTAGGTTTCAACAAATTGATCATATCTTTTTTGAAGAAACTTACTTCCAGTTGTAATATAACTTCTTCTTTCGTTTTGTTCTATGTTTTTGTGCTCATTGTTAGCTTGAAAAGTGTCGATTCTCATACTAAGCTCAATTTGCTGGAGAATTTTCAGATTACGCTCCCCTAACGATAAAAAAAAAGACAAGGTTTTGCTCACGAAGTGAGTTGCTCCAGTTCCACAGCGAATTTTCTGGCATTATATAGTAGGACTTTGGTGTTAAGCAAACTTTCTTGCTATTAAAAATTAGACTGTCATTGATTGGGCTTCTATAAACGTATTTTTAGTAAAAAAAAAAGCTCAATTGATCGTGAAAGTCCTTACTTTTCATTATGAATTGCATGGAATGCCGTCGCATTATATGAAAAGTGGGTACTGTCCTACTATGGTGGCACCACTTAAGGCCTTCGGTAAAAAAGAATTCTTTGCCTCTGATAACGTTTTTTAAAGCTTTGTTGTAATACTTTTTTGATCGTTAGATAGAAAAAATCTTTTCAATTGTAATGGCATGCTTGGCTTCCGGTAAGGACTTCTTCGAGCTTTGTAAGGGCCAAAAGAATATTGGGTTTCACACTCAGTGAGCACTTCTGGTCGGCTAGGCTATGTGTACAGCTGTATTACCAACCCTGAGCCTAAATAACATGTGGATTTTTTGATGAAAATCAGAGATCTCTCGCGACGCTTCACAATTTTTTTCTACATGTTCATGTGCTTTTCTGAAAAGAAGATTTGTTGAAGAGCTTCACTGGATGTCCTTTCTTGCATAGACGTTTGGATTTGTAAGACAGCCCGTGTCCTTTGTAGGAGCATGACTGCTCCTTTATTGGTGCCTGGTAAAACAAAATGCTTTTGATTAAGTGAAATCTTAAGTGAAATCGATAAGAATCAAAAGACAGTTAAAGCACTTGACTTGTAATAGTGAATAATTGTGGGAAATCCTGAGATGTCTCGTCAGCCAGGGGCCAGTATCCATATAACCTGGCAATGTGTGGTAAACAGGTGCCATCGCCGCATTGTGCGCCCTAACCTATTACAGCTAACTGAGAAGTCCTTTCGAAAAACCAAATGCCTCATTGGAATCAGCAAAATTCAGACTATCGAACGGCTTCTGAAAGTCTGAGGAAAATGCTCTCCCCGACGAAAGACGCGTTGAAACGCTTCAAGTATGAAGCATACTTTTTAATGGCTGTTACCAGCGAACTAAAAGGTCCCCTTCAAAAACTGAGTTTATGGCTGGAATTGTCTAGATCTGATCTATTGATTAAGCCAAGAAGCAACATAGAAAAATTGGAAAACACCTTCTAAACGAGTGCGGAAATCAACGCTATTTAAATATGTGAAACTCACTCTTCTTGTGCGAATTACAGAGCGCTAGAATTATTTTTAAAAAGCAAACACATTCTCTCAATCAGAAAGATTTGCTATACCTCATGTTTGAGATTTCTTCACAGAAAAAACTCTTATCAAACGAGAAACCTTCAAATTGTGAAGCGAAATGTCATTTAGACTCGCACGGCGTTAAAAACAAGCAATATGAGGACATAAAATATATCTTTAAGATTCACTTGATTTAATTCAAATAATCATACAATCGTCAGATAACAGCAGAGAATACGCTTTTGTCGAAGGCCTCAATTGGTGCCCGCCATAATAGAACAGTACCGAAACAACGTAATTGCTCCATTTGTAACCCACACTTTCAAAGGATCTAACCAAGTTTCATGGAAAGGACTATGCATAGAAGCTTTATCAAATATTTCTACGATGTTTTTCATACTTACCTTGAATTCAGTCAAATTTATCTTCTATTCCTTCCATCTTTCCGTATACTTTATTGCATGAAGTGCATAAAATCAATCACACTGACTATAATTGGAAACAATGAGTAGTTCGTTATAAATAGTGGTGCTTGTTGCATGCGATCTTACTTCATCGATAATTCTTGATATTATTTTTGATTATTAGTGCAATTCAGATTCCCATTTCTCAGATCCATGCATAATCTCGTCCGAACTCTCTAGTCATAGCTATGATATGCAAAGAAGAGATAAGGAGGTATAGCTGTCTTTTCCATTCTCTCAACCCTGTTTGATACCTTGGTAGATACGTATAAAGCCGCTTTTGTAGTTATTAGATAGCAAAAATCAAGCGAATTCAAACGATCTTTTTCATTCCTCAATGGCCTGTTTTCTTCGCTATAACAGTCGAAAAACTATATTTTGTTTCACATTCAACATTTCTCGCTGGATAAAGCTTTTTCAGAAGCCGCTGATAAACGCATCAAAATGAGGAAAATACTTAACAATTTCAACTTGATTTTGATAAAGGACTTCTCAGAGTGTGTGAAACGCGGTAAAAAGAAATTAGATTTCGCAAAGTTGGATACTTTTCAATGTCCGCATTCTGCTTCGTTCGCCTCTTAGGAAAAATGCTTCTCCTGATTTTTGTCAGAGTAATCAGTGGCCATTCAATAGTTTAAATCTTGGCTTTCCTTATTACGCTCTAGCAGTAAAAAACCAAATATAGCTTTCACACTCGAGCATTTCCCAGTGAACTTAGCTTTTGCGCTGAGCTTCCAATAACTTTCCGATACCTCAAATCTCGACAATTTCATAACTTTGCTTACGAAAAAACTCTTTATTGCACTATAGCAGCCAAAGAAGATTACCTTTTGCAGTTAGTTGATGTGTTGCTAAAGGCACGGTGGCTTGAGGCCAATTTCGCAAAATCCTATGCTTTGGAGTGCAAACCCAATATGCTTTTGAATAACACAGCTCTCTAAGGAGTTTTCTTTAAAAATAATCTACGTCCTTGAAATCGCTGAAATTCACACTATCGAGTAGTTATTGTTGTTCATAGAAAAAACTCTGGCCGGCGGGAAATCCTTATATGTGAACAAAATTTTACTTTGCCTGTTACCACACAAAAAACTAAGCCATTTGAGAAACGAAATACACCATTCAAGTTCACCTAATTTGAGCTAATCGGATAAATATAACAAACTAGTGAAATAAGTCTTGTGCATGTGATAGAACTCGTTTCCAAAAGTATGGACTTTTGAGACCGTTGAGCGTTATTTTTCTTAGAAATGCGTTAACAAAAGTTCTATCAGTGATAATTTGGATTATTTTCTAGCAAAAAAGTCTGTTAGAACCAAAATATAACTACATAATCTCAAAAACTCCGCTTTTAATTAGAAAAAATTGAATTGCGATTGCAAAACGTCATCTATTATTTTCATTCGAGCGTGCTGTGGGCTTGCTTTCAAACATCAAGCTTAGTATTAGGGTCAGAATTTTCAAGTTATCTATTGACTGCAAAAACATTAAGAATATATAAGAAAATGTCCAACAACAGCTGAGAAGTAAATTCTTTTCGCTATTATATGGCTTTTTCTCTCTTTAAAAAAGAAAGATTCTAGGCAGCGTTGACGTTATTCTTGCCAAAATCATTAATACAAGAGTCTTTAAGTGATGTTTCATCGCTTTTTTGAAAAACAGTGTTCCTCCGAGAGCCTTTTAATCCGAATTTGTTTTTTGGAGCGCGCACCACTCTTCCTAGCCCGTCCGAGCGCCGCTGCCAGCTGATTGTCATGATGACCCTCATCGTCCGCAAAGGGATATGTAGACTAGTCGCACTGAGTCTTACATGGATGAAGTGTCCGTCTGGCTCAGATTCGCAAAAATTGGTCCAACATATGGCACAATAACCATGCGTGATTAGGGGGTACTCATCTTTATGATTTGATTCGGGATTTTTAGAGTAAATCCAAAACGCCTCAAAGGCTTTGCGCCGTGGTCCTACGCTCTTGCGCAAGGATACTCGCTTTTACATCAAAATCATCCCCCTCATTTGTCTGTGTTCTGTGCGCACCTAGTGGGGTATTTGATTTGATATTACGTTTGTCGGCTAGGTGTTCATCTACACTGGCATGAAATGGTCTACCCGTTTCGTCATTGTACTCGCCGCCGCACCCCTTGCAAAAGATTGAGTATACTGTACCCTTACTTATGCAGGGGCCGTCTTTACCGTTGGACATATTATGCATTTTGATGTTGTACAAAGAAGACCGTATAAGCGATTGCGGACTCGCTGACGTTTAAGATTATTTGGCGGTATCTCAATCATAGCAGTCGATTCATCCAACCCCGCCCTTTTCGAACAACGCTTAATGGTTATACTTACTGCATTTATAAAAAGGGGAACAGAAACGGGTTCTTATTTTCAACGAAGTTTTCTTTCAGGGGCACGTCATTCTATCAAAGATATTCCGGTAGTAGCCTTTGGAAATAGCTTTTTGCCCTGCCAATTTTACGGATTCCACCTTCTGCTTTCTTCCAGTACACACACAGGCAGCTGTAAGGATCGAGTTTTCTATGGGTGCCCTTTTTGCAGGTATCATACTATTTTGTGCAAAATAAACTTGCATTAGCAACCTCGTGTTTACTGAAGAGAAGATAATCACAGAATATTGATTTTCAAACTCGACGCGCATTCATTGCTCCAATATGTGTGCACGTTTTAGCAACATTGGCATCAAGCTATTGAGCTTTAAAAATCTGCTTATTACTCGATTGCATAAGTCTAGATGATTTTGAAGCTAACAGTGCAGAAACTCTGCCTTTCCTTCGGTGGGCTTAGCCTTTCATTTTCATTTTACATTACCGAATAAATTGGCTATTAGGCATTAGACTCATCTAGACTCTAAGCAACCTAAGCCTACCTACGAAAAGCAATTATGTATGAAAAATCTTAGGCTATCAGAATTGTATATTTCATCTAGAGTTTTACAAAGCGGAGAAAAAAATCCCAAATTCAGTAGCATAAATTACACATCACATATTAATCGCGTTGCGGACGAATGCGCGGCCAGTGCACAACTGTTTCTAGCTGTTATAGTGCAATAGAGTCCTTTTCTTAAACAAGTACCTTACTGAAAGTGCTGCAATTTAAGCTATAGAATGATTACTAAATGTTCGAAAGAAAAGCCTCATCAAAAATTGCTGAGGGTGAGACATGATTTTGTTCTAACTGCTACATCACATTTAAAGAGCATCTTGTGACGAAGCATGTAATTAAAATTAAATTTCTCGAAATTTAAGCTATCGAATGATTATTGAAACTTCATGAAGAAGCAAGAAATTTTTCTTTCTTAAGAGGCTGAAAGGAAGTGGAGTTACAGGAAAGTATCAAATGAATGCTGCAATCATTATCACTGGCTTTGTTTTCACTGTGCTTTGTCACTGTGTTATAACAAGGACAATGAAAACTATTAGATAATGGTCAGTAGTACTGAGAAACTCCATTTTAATAGGTTGTAAGAGGATCCCTGTCATATAGCCTGAGATAATGACTTCTGCACATGCACTTTATGCAAAATTGAGCTCCTCAGAAAGGCATCGAAAGATATATCCTTTGGTCAAAATCCTCTAGAATGGAATTATCCAAGGAAGTCTACGATGTTCGTTACAACTCGTCGTTGGTTGAGACATTCTTGAAGAAGGAGACAAGCCAAGAGACGAGCGTTCACCAGAAGTCGGTCCGTCAAGAAATTGGTAATCAAAATTAAGAAGATCCATCGACGGATATTGGCTCGAAATGTGGCAGAACTTTTTTAGCAACCTAGAGACTGAAACGTCCAATAGCTCCAAACAAATACCGCTTTTCTTAGTTTATCATTTATAAAGCCTAACACACGACTTGCGACAACTGCACGGTTCGACAGAAAAATCGCCAATAGAGAGGCACAAATTTTTGATCACTATGTTCTACCACCAAAGGCTTCCATAACGGATAGGGGCACCATCCTGAAAATCATTTGACCTAGACAATTCTAAAGCACTCAAGAACCGAATGTTTTGAATATTCGTATTTGAAAAATGATTTTCTCCCAATACCAGTTGACTTCACTCAAATTCAGTCAACTTCAGGTACCAAGTATGGACACTTCTCGATATTCACATGAGTACATTTTCAATTGAAACCTTGGCGGTGCCGTCGCAGCAAATGCTATTCCAGATACTCCTCTTTCTTATTTTTTCACTCTTCTAATCCTTTCTCCAGTTAAATTTCTTTATGATTAGTAGGCGAATTTTTAGTTGCAAATTTTCGAATGCTTTTTGAGGGAAGCACCAAAATATATCATCCTATACTCTTCAATGCGATCTAATTTTCAATGACTCATCAACAGCCATATAATTCACCAGTTTATTGCTGCTCTAACGCTTCAGCAAATATCGGTTAAATGAAAATATATTCTCCATTTGCATCACAATTCAACTTTAGTTTCCGCCAGCAGTAGCAAATGCCTAGAAGAAGTGCGATCGAAACGGACCCGATGCCAATCAATGCGGACAGCTCGGGTCAACTACGCCTTACCACATTGATTCAGACCAATTCGCCATGGCGACTTCTGTGCTCTACATAAAAAGTACTTTCTCACACAAAGAATCTGGATAAAAGAAGGAATGCTATTCAAGACCGAGAGAGCATCTAAAATTCTCAAAAGGGCGCTAGACGCAGACGTTACCTTGATCACATAATTCGTTGTCTTACATAGCTTCATTTTCGCTGGCTCAGTATTAGTGCAAAATCCGGTCACTGTATTGGCGACAATATTCAACCATCTTTCCATCTTGTCGACTGCAAGAAACTATGAATTTTAGAAAGATATAAGACGAAACTGAAACCATTTCTGTGCGCGGGTTCTCTCTTCAAACTTCAGTTTTCTTTTTATACCATGACCTGATAGTTCAATACTGTACACAGTCTCAGAAAGTACATGGAGAACTTATTGAAAGTCTAGCACGAATTTTGGAGACTTGGATCTTTATTGATATTATATTAGTTTTCCCCACATTTTGATGTCTGGCTCAATAACTTTTCTGGCATTTGTTTGCTTTTTCAGAGGAAAACAAACTGCTTTTTTTGTATCGTTACTGCTTTTCCCGCTCAGGTCAAAAAATTCAACACTGATTTACTCACACATGGTCATCATATCCTCTAGACCAAGATGGACTTTCGTGCAGTTTCAGTGGTGTGTAGGTGACTGTAGCAGTGAGTTGACTCAATATGGACCGAGATGACAGCATCAGGTAGGAGTACACTACGAGCTTTACTTTCAAAAACTTCAATGACCTGAGAAGCAATCATTTCTACCACTTAAAGATTTTGCTTGAGCGTGATTTTAATCGTTTTTGTGTGGGGCGGAGAAAGTCATATTATCTACGCGGCTGACGTATTATCGGAAAAATGGAGCTCAATTCCCGACACCTTTCGCAATATTACTAGAGAAAGATACACATGGCATCTAAGTGTTGCAGCTTATTGTTTGCATTACTAGACGTTCTACAAATCGCGAGTTGCAATGCCAGATACGCGGAATCGGGGCATTGGTTACAGTAGAATACACCGTGGCAACACGCAAAATGGAGCTAAAGTCTGTAAAGTTTGTTGCGCTTTGCAACGAAAATTTGGCGATTTTTTATATGATCTATCAGAAATTAAAGTTGAAATTGATTTAACAATTGATTTTCTTTCCATCTAAGTCTTTACTTATTCTTTGTTTCAATCACAATTCAGAAACGTTTCCATCAGAAAACCATCATGCGCCAGCTCCGGAGTGCTAATTAAGTGTTTGAACATAATCAATCTGATCAGGATTCATAAAGTCTACTTAAGACTGGAGATATCAGCAGTACTATAACCATCTTCTACCATCACCTGACCTGCAGGCATCACTTCACATCCAAACTGTGGTGGTCAGTAACAAGATCTTAAAGGGATCGGTCGGAAGCTTTCTCATATTTATAAGAACATTCATGTTGTGTATTCAAAAAAAACAAAGGCTTAATCGCGTAGACTCACTTACAATCGAATTCGTCAGCTAATCTAATAATGTGGAGTAGTGTACAAAAACATTTGCACCAGCCGAAATTTGAACCCAGATCTCATTATTTACGGGAGCGTGTACTGAACATCTACACTACCAACGCTACTGAACCGTTTGCACTGGTCGTCCCAGCGCGCGTCTCCTAGAAAGAAAAAGATCTGGGTTGAAAATCCGGCTGACGTAATGTTTCGCACACCACTATACATTATATTGTATTACATTATAATGAATTTATTGGAACATCATATCACCGCAATACGCAGTCAAATGAAACGAATTCTGATTAATTCGTCAGTTTTTTGCCCAGATCATTCACAAAGCTACACAATGGACTAGTACTTAGCATGGGCAACACCACCTTAAAGACAGTTCTTTGAATCCAAGACATTCGAGTGTTTTTAACTCTCTTGATTTGGAGCAAAATCTCGCGAAGCACATGTTACGATGAATTATGCTGAGGTGCGAGAAAATTAGTTGATAAATTGAGATGCATTTCAATTGCTGGTAACAATAAGCTGTGTGAAGAAGACCACGCAAGCAGGAACATTTGCAAATGACATATTTTCTTGAGTGACACGGCTGAGCTTAATTACCGCCTTCTCATATTCTGATAGTGCCAAATAAAATCTCGACTTTGCTAGAAAATGATAGCAATCGACCAATTTGTCAAAAAAAATAAGCACACTTTTTTCAAGGAAAGCTTGTGAAAGCAAACATTGATTGACAAGAACGCAGCACAACTTTCGTTGCGAGACGTTTTTGGCCACAAATTTCTTAGGAGCTGAAATCGCATTTGTTAAGCTTTAATGTTTTCATTAGTCTTTCACATTTGTACGCCAATAAAATGTGCTTCGTTGAACGGTGGGAGAGTGATAGCAAAAAAAGGTAAATTCTGATTAATATCGCTGAAAGATCAAAACAGCAGGAAGTGACATTCCACCAATAGTATCAATGTGAGAGCCAGAGGAAACAGCGCTGGAAATTCTTGTAGAAAAAAGAGCAAATACTTGAGAGCTTCACATCCTGTTTGTGAGGCGGGTGCAATGTTATACTTCATGAAACTGATATTACAAGTGGAAGGTGCAGTGGACGTAGTTAAGGGCTCAAAGAGGTTAAGCTGAGAACAAGCTTCCTTGTTCACTGCCTCAAACGGTTTCAGGTTTTCCTCCTCGAAGTGGATACTTATGGAACGCCCTCAATTTTTCGTAATTTGCTGAGTTTGCGCGGACATAAACAAACTTACTTGTTCATTTCGTACAGTGAAGTCAAGTCTCACTACATTCTCAAAACCGTTACAAACTTTTTAGTGGCATCTCGCTGTGCGAATTTTTCAGAAAGATCATCTAAAAAATCTGATGAGTGGTTTTATTTCTGATAAGCTGGTCATTCTCAATTCACTTCTGTTCTAATTCTCTAGAGATGGTCACAAATGTTTTCCAAATAAAAAACCCTTTAAAGCGAATGATGCAGTGTATTACGAAAGAAAGAACTGCATTCAAGGCAATTACGACACTTTCACAAGTGGACAGCACTAGTATTCTCAGCTAAGAAAATCGCTATGAGACATACGGTGGAATAATTTGAAATTCTGAAAAACTCTTTCCTGGAGGCTACATCTTCAACGAAATGAAAAATCTTCCGCTTTGTGTACTTTGAGAACAATATTGAGAACAGAATTTTGAGAATAATTATGAGAATGAGAACAGAATATATTGAGATTTGAGAATTAGCGCCGTATAATCACAGGCCTTGCTAAAATTATTTATGGGCAATGATTGAAGCTGAATAAGCAATTTTGTGCTACGGCAAATCCTTGATGAGACAGTTTCAGTGTTCCAGCAGTTTCCGTGATGCTTCAGCCAAGTCATCAAATCTACGAAAAGTTTCATTAGAGCACACTTCTCTGCATTTTCAGCACGATACTATCCCTTTGCGGAAGATGAGGGCCATTATGACACTCAGCTTGGCGCGCCGTTCGGGCGCTTATGCAGAGTGGTGCGTGCTCCAAATCATCTTCAGGTTAATTGAGTTCTCAAAGGACCATGATCACCGAATAAGATATCGCTGATGAGACTCTTGTATGAATGATTTTAGAAAGATTAACGTTAATGCTGCCCAAAATCTTTTCTTTTCGAAGGAGAAAAGCATATACTTACGAAAAGGATTATATTCTTAGCTTGTTATTGAATATTTTCATCAACAATTCCATTCAAGCCAATTTCATTTTTTAGAAAAGCCATGTTATCAAATCTGCTCATCAAGCCTCAAACTTTTGTTAACCAGAATCACGTCATAAGTCAAACAACGGATTTCATGCTCGGCTTGTTATAAAAAAGAACTTCTTTAAAGCCTATTCGAAAGTTGTTGAAGCTCTTTGGAGAGTTCCAAGAGAGTGTCCAAGGGCTGCGAATCGCTTCCTAAAGTAAAGCTCTCATGATTAATTCTGTCAAAGCATGAGGATGATGGATATGAAATAACAAATTTTTCAACGACCAATGATGTTGCGATGGAGTAAACGACTGGAGCAGAACACAACAAAAGCGTCAATGCCTTAAGTGGTGCGGTTTGTGAGGCTCCGTCTCTTCATTTTTAGATCCTGTTACAAAACCCTCATTCCCAACAATAAAGCACTTAAAATCGCCATTGCGCCGGATTTCTATGGTACTTTTGAGGAAAATCTGTAAGGAAAGATATCGGATAACAAAAACGAAGCTTAACTACTGCTACAAAACTTCCTCAAGCTTTGATGCTTCCATCACCATCCTACATTTGATACACCTATGAAGTCTCTATTGACAATGGAGCAATAGATTGATATCAAAATAAGAATCTTCTACGGAGCTTCCGTCGAAGGATTCAGAAACAGGCGGATAATGATATGTCATCACGAAGGACCAGTGATAGAAAGCAAAATTGCAGTCATGCGAAAACTCTCTGTATGCGAAAAAATCGCGCGAACATACTAGATCACAGCATGAAAAAGAAGCTTCACCACGTACATTGAAATTGCAATATATCGAAATGGATGCACTGGACCTTGTTAAGGACTCAGGTGGCTGACGTTGAAAAGAGCTTTATTGCTGACACTTCTCAAATGATTCCAGGTTGTTCCGTTAATGCGATGATTATAAAACGCCTTCAATTTCTCCCTCAGTGTATAGACAGAACTAAAATTCGCTGTTGTGTTTTTTGTACGGTGGTATACGTAACCGTCCACAGTAAGTTAACTCTGACTTGCTGAGATGACAGCATCAGATAAGGGTACATTACGAGCTTAGCTTTCAAGTACGTATTAGACCTGAGGAACTAGTTGTTCCACTTGTTATTTAATCTACTCAAGCAATCGTTTTTCCAAATTATGTGATTTCAATGCAAATTATCAGAGAACAGACGCATTGTCAGAAAATTTTTACTTCGCTTCTTGCGGCTGTTCTCACATTGTGAAAAGAGAAAAAAGTTGACATTTAAGCGTTACAGCTTACCGATTGCACCACAAGACATTTTACAAATCCCTTAGCTACTGCCTCGCTAGTTGCAATACTGGAAACCATGCTTGTTTATTCTTGGCTTCCTCGGCCGCCAGATGGGCACCACTTTTCAATGAAATCCACAGAATGATTGGTGCTCCTGGATTCTTTTTTGAACTTCATTCGCCGTTAATCTACCTTATACCACACGCTATATGCCTCGATATAGCAAAAGGCCGTTTTTACGTAAAGGCTATTTGATATTTGCAAATGTTTGACAAATGGATTATCGATTCTATTTTATAATCCTTTAACAATAAAAGAACGCAGAAGCTCAGTGGTTAGAGGTGCGCTGTGTCGCACATGAGGTCATGGCTCGATTCTAGTGCTCATGGTTCACCAAGCCATCCATCCCTCCGGGTTTGGTAAAGCTAGTACCAGACTGATCTCTGGCTTGTCTGGGAGGATAAGCAGCACTGACTCAGCTCAGTGGGAGGTCCTCCGCGAGTCATTGCAAAGACCAGATATGCATTTAAACACCTCAAACGCTGTTGAAAAATGAAGGCGAGCACATGGCGCATCTTTCAGGGATTGATCAGCGCCAAAAGCTTTATCCTCCATCCTTAACAATAGAGGTTATTAGTGGATTTGTAATTGTTTTTAATGCAGCAATTGCTATAATATTAATGATGGAATCAAAGTGCTTTACACTTATTAGTTTCTGGATGTGTTACAGCTCAAGCTATTCTAAATCAAGAGGAGCTGGTGGTTCTGTTGGTGGACACATTCAACAGCAGAAATGATCCTGATTCAGGAGGGGATGCAGGAGACTGTGTGGAGAATTAGTTGGACAACAAATTGTTTGAAAGATTACAACATCACTGCACTCATAAAGTTAGTGTCTATTTCCTTAGCAATTGCTAATGCTTTTTCTTCTTCGATAATCACTATCGCTTAATTTTGCCGTCCCCGCTCAATGTCATGCTACAATTAATCAATGAAAGTTTACTTTTATGAAGCTTACCTATTTCTATTTGTAAACTATGGCTTTGAAGTCAAGCTGATAATGATGGTGAAGGAGAGCAATCAGGCTATCCACGTGATGGTTCTAATCGTTCAGATTTTTGCAATTTAGCAACGTAAGATAGGCAGATTAAATGATTAAGTAAAGTTCGGTATTTCAAGGTGCTATTCTTCATTAAGAGATTTTCATTTCCACCACTGAAAGACTTTTGGAATAAAGAACTACCATAGATGTTTCTCGTCTACGTGGCAAATCCGGGCAGCCTTTCACTCTTTTGTTCCTTTCTGGAAGTCGTGTCTGTGTGACACTCTTTACGCGTTTTTTTGGGCACAGTTATTGCATTTAGAACCCCATAGATAACTTTGAAATGCCTGGTCTTCTATGGAGTGCTCAGTATAGTGCACATCAACGCTTCTCGACTCAATCACAGGCTCTGTTGGTGCGTGAGCAATGAAAATGATCAAATCTCGTGTCGACCCCCATCGTTCTAACCGTGAGTGTCCGATTGAGGTATTAGTCCTTTGGACAAATTGAGATTCATGATGAAACACGTCCTAACGAGAACACTTGCAGCATTACCGGATCCTATATGAAAAGATTCGTATGCAAGTGCGGATGTATTTTAGGTACAAATCGATACCTCAGAATACAGGCATACATGGCTCCGGGATTATTGCATTTTCTCATGCTCATTTCTTCTGACTACCGTACAAAAGATTCTTCAGAGGATGAAAAAAGGGACCAAATTTTCATATTGTGTTTTGGGTACGTTTCTTTATTTGTGCCCATATACGGCGCAGCCTTTTTCCTCTCTTCAAACATTTTAGTAATCTTTCGATAGCCTAAATACAAAAAAATTTGAGAGGTGTGTGTTTTCTTCTACTGTAACAATGACAGTAAATAATGAAATTTGGTTCACTCTCAAGCATTTTTTGCCTGACAAAGTTTTCAATCAGGAAATTCAGTGATCATTCGATAGCACAATTTTCGAAGTAGCTAGTGTGAATAAAATTGCATTGCACAGCTGAGTACTTCGTTGGACGCAACTTCTCTATCAAACTCTCAACTACCATTCTATATCCCAACCTCAACAATTTCAACGATATGGTTGATTTGCGAAAAAACTTACTAATGCGTTGGGACAGCTCGAAGATCATTGGCTTTCGCAACCGGGGCGCATCCGTGCGTCGCAATAAATTCACTGAGTTCGAGAGGCGTTTATAAGATCTAAATAAAGTAGTTGTACTCAGAAAGATGCATAAAGAACGTCGCAATGAGACACAGGTTCGAAAAGAAACGAATGAGATGAAAGGCTGTCTGGATTTACCACAAGACCAAAGGCATCTATGGTAGCTATCAATTCCAAAGTCCCTTCAGCGGGGGACGCGGAAATCTTTCAATGAAGAATACGGCCTGAAAATACCGAATCTTACTAAGTCAATAACTGCCTATCCTACGTTGCTAAACTGCAAGATTTTAAACGGATAGAACCATCACGTGGTTCGCCTCATTGCTCTCCTTCCATCATGATCAGTTTGACTCAAAGACCATAGTTTCATGTATAAAAATTGATAAGCTCCATAAAAGTACAACTCGCACTGGCTAATTGTAGCATGGCATTGAGCGGGACAGCAAAATTAAGTGATGTGATTATCGAAGAGGAAGAAGGATAAGCAATTGCTTTGGAAATGAACACTAACTTTTTGAGCGCATTGATGTTGTAAACTTCCCAAACACTATGTTGCCCAACCAATTTCTCCACAGAGTCTACTATATCCCTCCTGAGTCAAATCATTTCGGCTGCTGAATGTGCCACTACCAGGCCACCAGTCACCTCTTGCTTTGAGAATACCTTGAGCTGTAACAAATTTAGGAGCTTGATAACTTGATAAAGCACTTTGACTTCATCATAATTTTACAACAATTGCTGCATTGAACAAAATTACAGACCCACAATAAGCTCTATTGTTAAAGATAAAGGATAAATCTCTTAGCTTTGATCAAGCCTGAAGATGCGCCATGCATTTGCCTTCTATTTTTAACTTGGAATAAGGTGATTGAATGCATATCTGGCCTTTACAATGACTAGCGTAGGCCTTCCACTGAGCTGAGTCAGTGCTGCTTTATCCTCCCAGACAAGCCAGAGACTAGTCTGATACCAGCTTTTACTAACCCCGGAGGGATGGATGGTTTGGTGAGCCGTAAACGCGAGATCGAGCCATTGATCTCATGTGCGACGCAGTGCACCTCTACCACTCGCGCACATTGCGCTCTTTTATTGTTAAAGTAAGATAAAATACGAATGATTCCTATTTGTCAAACGCTTGCAGATATCAAACTAGTCTACACGCAAAAAGCTCTATTGCTAATATGAGCATAATAGTGTGGTATAAGCAAGACTTAACGACTGATGAGTTCAAAAAAAGAACTAGGAGCACTAATCATTTTGCGATTTTCACCGAAAAAGTGGTACCAATAAGGCGACCGAAGAATCCAGAATAAAAACCATGGTTTCCTGTATTGTAGCCAGCGAGGGCAGCAGCTAAGGGGTTTGTAGAATGTCTTGTAGGGCAAACAGTGAGCTATAATAGTTAAATGTCAAATTTTTTCAATTTTCACAATGTGAGAATAGCGGCAGGATGCGAAGTCCAAGCTATGAAGTTGTCACAAATCCAATGATAGACCTAAAAAATTGATAAATGGAAAAGTCGTAGTTGTCCAAGGCGTTTTAAACGTTCTCGTCTATATGTGAACCTTTTATAAAAGTTTTTGCTTGAAGAGTGGTTTCTTCTCTTGAAATCCTTCATTGTCGCGGCGGTAATACCACGTTCATGTAAGGAACATACAAAGTTTAAACCGCTATTGCACATTTGTATCGCCTGTCTTGCGAGAAAGTGGCTTGAAAGCACATCTTCTATAGCTAAACAATTCTAATCGAGGTCTTTGTGGAGGTATTTCTAATATGTAGCTCGAGTAAGTGTAGGAGAGCGCGCGTTCATCATTGCTTATGAAGCGTGTATATCTCACGGGTATGTGCATGTAACATGAGCATCAAGCCGTCGCCGTTCAATAACTAATCAATTGCTCAACTATCGAGATTTCGATGGCATGCTTGTCTTGGAAAAAATTCTTTTTGCGAGCTGTAGCAACAATAATAGAACTGTGCTGCTCATCTGAGTTTTTTTCTCTAAATATGGCTTTCTCTTAGCTTTCACACCCATTTGATAGAGCAATTTGTTGAGAATTTCAAGGATAGGCTTAGCTCTTAAAAGAGATTTTTTCGTTCGTCGTTACAGCTAACAGAATATTAAGTTTTACATTCGGCACGCATTAGATGCCACATTTAAGTTGCGCTGTGCGACTGACACGGCGCCGAGTGCGAAGCTCAATAATCTTTTAGCTGTAACAGCACAATAAAACCTCCTTCCCAAAAACCAAGCTTATTGATCAGATCGTTTAAAGTTGTTTTATCGAATAGTTATCAAAAGCCTGACTGAAAATCTCTGTCCAGCGGAAGATGCTTGAATGTGATAGAAAAATTGGTGCTTATATGTTGAGCGGCAACAAATTTTTCAAGCCAATCTCATTCGCTCAAGAGAAATCCACACAAGGGTTGTTTACAGTTATTCGAGCACTTATATCTCTGCCTACATCTACACTTCGCCGGTTTTTTAGAACACCCTTCTATATCCCTGTGGCATCCAAAAAAAAATTATTTCACAATCGCATTTCACCTCGTTTTTCCCACGTGCATAAATTCGTTGGAAGGACGAAAAGCATGTCAGCGTGTACAGAATTTTCCGTTGTGTCAAAATGACGCGTTTTTATTGGAAGTTTATGTCGATGTGGTTAGAAAGAACTCCAATGAAATAGCAATAGTTGCTGCCGTTTTCAACGCATAATGGGGTAAATCACTGTTGAGTTACGCGATAGATCAAGCGATTGTCTCAATAACAGGTCGTCGCTGAGGCCTCTTTTTATGATATTTATCAGATTATCTTATTGACAAGTCGTTACTGTGGCCTGCCTTCACATTTTATGCAGCTATTTACCTTATCGACGACTTTGCTTACCGGCCAACTCAAAAAGCGCGGGAACGAACGAGGCCGGAGCGGAACGAACAGTCACGCTTTGAAATATTGTTAGTCAATTTGGGATTTCTCACCACATTGACAAAAACTTCAGATAAAAACATAGATTCTCATGCTACGCAAAATTGTTGACACGCTGATTTTCTTTTCGTGCTTCTAGCGATTTATACGCGTGGTAATAATAAAGGCGAAAGGCGAATGAGAAACGAATCTTATTCTGGATGCTATAACGACATAAAAAGGCGGCTTAAAAAACCAGCAATACGCTATTGTAGTCAGAGATTTGAGCTTTTTAATGATCACTAGCACTTCTATGCTGAGGTCCTGACCAGCGAATGAGATCGACCAAAAATTTGTCGTCGTCTACCATATAAGTACCGAGAACTTTAATTCATCTTTGCAGCATAATATAGAAATCATTTGAAAAATAAAACAAAATTCTCAAATTTTTCGACATTCAAGCTGTCGAATAATTACAAAACCTTGAAAAGGAATAAAAGTAGTTTTTTCTTGAATATGGGTGCGAACGGGGGAAAGCACCGAGAATATTTCTCTGGCGACACATATTTCTGACCAGTAGTTTGCACAATGCCGATGTTCTAAGCCTTTTAATCAAACACGATTTTCTTTTACCGCTTAGAATTCTTTCACTATTCGTAAGTACTAAAACTTTGCTCGCCTACCTCAACTTTGAATAATTGGAAATTAACGAATGATTGATATAAACTTAGTTATAATGAGAGTTTCCGTTGAACACTTATTGAATACAGCGGACACAATATTGATAAATTACTAACTGCTCTCCAATTTTTATCTACTATGACTCTTGGATCTTGTATAAAACTAGGGAAGAGCACAACTAAAGGTTTTTATTGCGATTCCCTTTGTACAGTGTCATACATTTGAATGAATGCTAAATTCAGTACGATTGCGTAGTAGACGAGCGTTTTTCTCTACAGAGGACAAGTATAACTAAGCTAAAGCACATGACAGAGTAGAAAATATCTTATTCTATCAAGGTAGCACAGGAAATCTGAAAATTTCTGCTACACGAAGAAAAAACCTAAATGAAACAACGAAAACTGCGCAACTCACTTTGCGCTAAAAGATTTCTATAGCATTCCGTTGAAGGTTAATGGACAGAAACTACTAGCAAGACTCATTGCGCACTAGCAACTCGAACTTACGCTCTATAGGATATTGAGGTTGTCGCTGTACGGCGGCCTTTCGCCTTCAATAGCCGAACTAATAGAATATGTACTATTTTATGAACACTTGCTTGTGCGGAAGAAAAGTATTGTAGCAGCGTACAAAATGGAGCGAAGTCTCCCTTTGTCCATTTTCCAGCTCACTAACTGTTGTGTGAAAGGGTGGAAAGTACCGAACACAGAGCAAAGACTTCAGCAGCAAAGTCAACTGCCGAGAAGAAAATGTATAGAAAGTTATTTCGTTTTTTCTACTTTGCACTATAATAAATCAAAATTATCTTACGTTAATACTATTGTTGTAGCGGTGACTCTGTTTTGATAATATCTACATGTCTTAGGACATAAATTTTGCAGCATAGAGGAGAAGAAGGAGGTGGGGAGATACTAATTAGAGATTTGGAAATATCTAACTCACTAGAGAGTATACAATCAGCGCAGAAATAGACGAGAAAAAACACTCGTATAGAAATCAATCGTGCTTCAGAAGCCCCTGGAATGTCAGGAGTTTCCTAATTCGAAGCCCAAAGAATGGAACTTTTTATTCTCCCATGAGCCACTAGAAATCAAAAAACCCTTACAGAAGTAATTCCTTAGTTTCTTCTTAAGGCCAGATAAGAAGTTTGTAACGCTGCTTATTCAAGCAACTGACGTTCCGACGGTTTACTCTTAATCAGAACCTGGGATGATCAGATTGTCCATTAACCTTGTAGAAGTCTTGTCGACCTCTCCGACAGCTTTACAAGGTCTTCCACAGAAGTCACCATTGGGTTAGTAAGAAATTTTTAGAACATTTTTCGGCTTTCTTGATTATTTTTTATGAAGTTAAGTCCTTTCTTTCCTACCCTCTAGAACAGCTTCTTGCAGTTCTTTTGATATTTAGCACTTATAAATTTGTTTTAAGATGGAACTGTCCCTAGAGTAGAAAAGATTGTTGATGGTGCACGAGCATCGTTGTGTGCCAAATCACTTGTACTCAACCAACCGTTTCTTCTCTGAGGACAATTTCATCCTAAAACAAGTGTATAAGTGCTAATATAAAATAACAGCAAGGAAATGCTTTAGGCAAAAGTAAAAATAAAAACCTAAATGCATAAAAACAATCTACAAAAGCGCACAAGTTTGAGAAAGTTTTTACCAACTCAATGTTGGCGAGAATGTTGGAATAACTGAACTCTCAGCTTTGAGATTTTTTTCAAAATCATATTCTTCAGAACAAATAATGCAATACTAATACAACTTACAATCAGTCGATTTGGTATTCACTGCTTCTTACCACTTTATTGTGATAATTTCAGTGATTGGAAAAAATATTATGCAGTGCAACGAGGGACATTATATAATATGTACGCAGTTCAAAACGTCACGTCGTCTTCAAGTAGGCGTGACTATAACTCGTCCGATAGAGGCATCAAGGCGAGAACGTTCACAACTCCTTAGGCAACTACGACTTTTCTATTTATCAATTTTTTAGGTCTATCATGGGATTTAAGAGAACTTCATAGCTCGGCGAAAACCGCTATTTACAGGGTGCAAGTTTTTTTCCATTTTTATTTTGTCTAGTCGGCTTCTATAACGAATATGCGAGACATTTTTTCGTGTCAACAAATTTGATCACGACAATTCTATGCTACATAGAATTTGAATGTCTGAGTGAATTTAATTAAAAACTAATCTTTCAAATTTTTTCATTCTTGTAATCCTTCCCCAACAAATTCTCTATGGGTAGTGATGATGCAACTGTAGGAACATATTCTCGATTCATAAGCAAAAAATCCCTCAAGTGACTGTTTATTTTCAAATTTTCCAATTGCTTCAAAGAGAGCACTAAATCCATAATTGTCATATTGTCACTTCATTGTGGTGGTGACTGCATTGCTCTGCCTTATCATCATCCATATAATTTGGCAGTTCATTGTTAATATAAGGAAACGATAAATTGGTCAAGTAAAATTGGGTGCAATTTGGTTAGATCGCGACAAATTTTCAAGCCGATTTCATTCTCTGGACGGAATATTCATAAGAGTGTTATGATTCATTTGAGAGTTCGAATCTCTGAGCAGAGCACTAAGTGAACGATTTTTAGTACCGTTTTATAGTGTTGTGAAATCTAGAATAAAATCATATCCTACACAATGACATATTTTTTACTTCACTTATATTTCGCTGGGCAAAAACTCCTTCCTTTGAAAGCTATAGCGCATTTTATAGCGCAACCTTCGAAGATCTCAGAAATATGTTTGCTTTCCGAAGAAGCCATTTTGATCTTTCATCTCCTTTGTTCTTTTGATATGCTTGAAATCTCGCCGGATAGAGCTTTCTAAGACTATTAGTGTTCTGATTCTACCGATGTGCTTATTTTCTGGATGTACAGTTTAGTGGGGAAATAGCACCGAGTTTACATTTTTGGCAATGTTGTTCACAAGCTGTTCCACACGGCCAAGGCGGAGGCCGTAACAGGGGCGTGGTAGGGCAGCGTGAGGAGGAACGATCAATATGTTGTTATTCAATTGCGAATTTTTCCTCCTTTTCTAGAGAAACTGCTAATAAAACGGTAGACTGAGATACTACGGAAGTTATTCTACACATCGATGTGCTTTTCGGCTTCAAGCGAATTACAAGGCGTCGCGAAAGTGAAGGCAAAAGGCGAGTGTAAAAGAGAATTTTATTATGAAAGCAACGGTGTTATAGAAAGGTGCTTTGAAAAATTTACAGCATGGAGTTTTAGCCACGAATTTAAGCTTTAGAATGATTTTATGACACCCCCATGAAAAATTCTTGTCCAGAGAATAAGATCGACTCAAATATTTATTGCTATTCAACCGAATGGTATCTAAAATTGTATGTCTCACATACACCACAGTTCCATGTCAGTTTACACCGACAGTTGCAATTACCAAGAAGATATACTGTCTAAACGGACCCGGTGCCAACCTTCGACCTCTCGATTGGCTACACCCTGCCACATCGTTTTCGACCAATTTCTAAGATAATGTTCGTGATTTGCAGAGGAATTTTCTTCACAAAACGAAGATGTATAAAGAAAAATGCATTTTAAACCGAGAGAAATCCTCAAATTCAAGGGTGCGCCAGATGCAGCCATTATTTTCACCATTGGGCCCGTCTGCTTACATGCCTTCACGGCTTTTCCCGCATCAGTCTTAGTGCAGATTTTGGTCACCGTGCTGGTGACGATAATGCATCCACTTTCCATCAAAGTGGCTGCAAGCAACAAAGCCTTTTAAAAAATACTTTTCAGTGTTAGATCGGGTACCTGGAAGCACTTTTGAGCACTGATTCTCCTTTATTCTTAGAAAGTGTACGTGCAGTCACCTCCCGCATTGAGTACGCCTCAGTCTCTCAGAAGAATGTTAAAAACTTGTTCAAAAAAGACATAAATTCTAGAGGCTTGAGTTTTCTTACTAGTATAATAGCTTTCCTTGCTTTCGAATACCTTTTCTAAAGATTTAGTTGCATTTGCTTCTTGTTTTCAGAGGGCAAAAGAGATGGTTCTGTTTCTTCAATACCCGTTACATTTACATCTAAAATCTTTCATATAATTGAACACTAAATTCCCGAACACAGTCGTATTATCATCTAGAACGAGATGCATTTTCGTGCACATCAATGAAGTGTAAATAAGTGTCATGGTAAACTGATTCGAATTTTTGAAATAACAGCGTCAGATAAGAATGCACTACGAGCTCAGCTTGCAAGTACGCATTGACCTAACGATCCAGTTATTCCACTTCCTAATAAATCTACTAAGAAATCTGTTTCAAATTATGTAACGTGATGCAAATTATTTTAGCATTAAGAGGCAGACGTTCTATCAGAAAATTGAATTTCGCTTCTTGCGGCCATCCTCACACTGTGAAAGAAGAAAAAAATTGAAATTTAAGTATTATAGCCCATTTTTTACACCACAAGAAATTCTACAAATTTCTTAGCTACTGCCTCGCTAGCTGCAATACAGGTAACCATGACTGTTTATTCTTGGCTTCCTCGGTCGCCTGATGGGCACCACTCTTCAGTGAAAAGCACGGAATGATTGGTGCTCCTGGTTATTTTTGAATTCATTCGCCGTTAATCTAGCTTATACCACGCTATTATGCCTGATATAGCAAAAGGCGTTTTTACGTATAGACTATTTGGTATTTGTATATGTTTGACAAATGGATTATCATTCGCATTTTATCTTCCTTTAACAATAAAAAAGAACGCATGAGGCGCAGTGGTTAGAGGTGCTCTGCGTCGCACATGAGGTTAATGGTTCGATCTCGCGCTCATGGCTCTCCACGCCATCCATCTCTCCGGCTTAGTAAATTGGTACCAGACTGGTCTCTGGCTTGTCTGGGAGGATAAATAGCACTGACTCAGCTCAGTGGGAGGCCTCCGCGAGTCATTGTAAAGGCCATATATGCATTCAATCACCTCATGCGAAGTTAAAAAATTGAAGGCGAATGCATGGCGCATTTCTCAGGGATTGATTAGCACCAAGAGCTTTATCCTTTATCCTTCACAGTAGAGGTTATGAGTGGGTCTGTAATTTTGTTCAATGCAGCAAATGTTGTGATTATGATGAAATCAAAATGCTTTATTAAGTTATCAGTTTCTAAATGTGTTAGAGCTCAAGCTATTCTAAGTCAAGCGGTACCAGTGGTCCTGATGGTGACACATTCATCAACAGAAGTGATTCTGTCTCAGGAGGGGATGCAGAAGACTATGTGGAGAATTAGTGGGCAAGATAGAATTCGGAGTTTTACAACATAAATGCACTCCGAAAATTAGTGTCCTTTTCCTTAGCAATTGCCGATCCTTTTTTCCTCTTCGATAATCACGTCACTTGATTTTTTCATTCCACGCTTAATGCCATGCCACAGTTAACCATTTGGAGTTGCATTTTTATGAAGCTTACCTATTTTTATTTGTGAACTATGGCTTTGAGTCAAACTGATCATGATGGTGAACAATCAGGCGATCCACATGACGGTTCTATCCGTTCAAATTTTTGCAATTTGGCAACGTAAGATAAGCAGAATAATATTAAGTAAGATTCGGTATTTCCAGGTGGTATTCTTGTCGAGAAGTTACCACGTCCACCACTGAAGGACTCTTGGAATAAAGAACTACCTTAGATGTTTTTGGTCTTCATGGTAAATCCAGGCAGCCTTCAACTTTTTCGCTCCCTTCTGAGAGTTATATCTTAGTGTGACGTTCTTTTCGAGCTTTTGTGGGTACAGTTTTGCATTTAGATCTCCATAGATAACTCTGAAATTACGCGGTCTCCTATGTCAATTATTCCGCCTATCCTACGTTGCTAAAATTGCATAATTTTGAACGGATAACCATAGCAGGTTCGCCTGATTGCCCTCCTTCACCATCATGATCAGTTTGACTCTAAGCTGTAGTTCATATTCAAAAATAGATAAGATTCATAAAAGTACAACTCCTACTGGCTAACTATAGCTTGGCATTGAGCGGGACGGCAAAATCAAGTGACGTGATTATTGAAGAGGAAGAAGGATCAGAAATTGCTAAGGAAATGGACACTGACTTTCTGAGTGCATTGATGTTGTGGATTTTCGAGCACTATGTGCCTACTAATTCTCCACACAGTCTCCTGCTTTCCCTTCTAAGTCAGAATCATTTCTGCTACAGAATGTGCCACTACCAGGACCACCGGCACCACCTCTTGCTTTAGAATAGCTTGAGCTCTAACAAATTTAGGTGCTGATAACTTAATAAAGCACTTTGACTCATCATCAATTTTACAACAATTGCTGCATTGAACAAAATTACAGACCCACTAATAAGTTCTATTGTAAAGGATAAAGGACAAAGCTCTTGGCTTTGGTCAATCCCTAAGAGATGCGCCATGAATTTGCCTTCAATTTTTAACTTCGAATGAAGTGATTGAATGCATATCTGGCCTTTACAATAAATAGCGAAGCCCTCCCACTGAGCTGAGTCGGTGCTGCTTATCCTCCCAGACAAGCCAGAGATCAGTCTGATACCCATTTACTAACCCCGGAGAGATGGTTGGTTTGGTGAGCCGTAAACGCGAGATCGAGCCATTGACCTCGTGTGTGACGCAGCGCACCTCTAATCACTTGCGCTCTTTTATTGTTAAAGTGAGATAAAATGCGAATGATAACCTATTTCTCAAACGTTTGCAAATATCAAATAGTCTACACGTAAAAGTGCCTTTCGCTAGGTCAGACGTAATAGTGTGGTATAAGCTAGATTAACGGCGAATGAATTCAAAGAATATCCAGGAGCACCAGTCATTACGTAGTTTTCACCGAAAAGTGGTGCGCATCAAGCGGCCGAGGAAGCCAAGAATAAATAAGCATGGTTTCCGGTATTGCAACTAGCGAGGTAGTAGCTAATGGATTTGTAGAATGTCTTGTGGTGCAATCAGTAAGCTATAACTCTTAAATGTCAACTTTTTTTTTTTTCACAATGTGAGGACTGCCAGGATTTGCGCTATTGAATGGGTATCAAAGTCTAAGAGAAAATCCGTGTCCGCGAATAGTACTCAAATGCGCAACACAATTTTATTTTTTTGCTACAGCTCGCTAAGAGGCTATTTTCTAAAGGCAAGCAAGCCACTGAAATTTGCCAATTTCAAGCTACTGACTGGTTATTCAAAAAGGCGATGGCTTGATGCCAATGTTGGGTGATCCGTGCACATACCGGCGCAACGTATGCGCGCAACATGTGAAATGGAGTCTTAATTGCGGTTACAATACAACAACAAGTTGTTATTGAGGTTCAGAATGATATTTAGTTTGCCAGAAATCGTGCTTTCAAATAAATACTGGACTTTTGAGGAAAGCTTTTATCAAGGAAAATGCTAGAGTGTATGGTAAAATTTTCTTTTCACTGTTACAGAAAAAATATAAAAGCTTTTCAAAAAACAAAGTACGAGCTATTGAATGATTGTTATTTCAGAAAGGATTAAAAAATGCTTTCTTGAATATTAATGCTGATAGGAGAAGCACCGTATTCTCCGCAATGATGAACGCGAGCTCGTTCTGCAATTACAATTACGTCCACATAGACCTTTCTCGGAGGTGTCTAGTTGCAAATAGTCTGTTTTCAAGCTACGTTCTGCAACATAGGCGATATAAAGGCACTTTAAGGGCTGAAAGTTTGTTGGTCTTCATACAAGGACATGGTGTTGCCGCTGAAAAAATGAAAACTTTGAAGACAAGGAGGCGTTATTTGTATCAAAAGTACTCTGTAAAAGTTACTTCTGATTTTCATTTCTGTGTAGATAGAAAAGCTCTAACGTATAAGCTTCCCAGTAATCACCAATAAACCACCTATGACGTCCAAAGCGGTTAAGCAGCATTCTAGAAGTAATACAATCTTCTTCCTGCTCTTACAGCACAATGTGATATCGACTAAGAAAAGCAAATAATTACTAAAATCCTTTAGATTTGGGCTGTCGCATGACTAGTAAAAACTTTGATGAAAGGACATATCGAAACCACAGTGAACAAGTGAAGCAAATTGAATATGGAACATAGTTTTATTTTTGTTGCTACAACGTAATAGAAAGTCTTTTCAAAACTAAACACGTCACTGAGAAGCACAGATTTGAGCTTTAAAATGATTATCAAATGTCTGAGAGAACACTTTTATCCAGAGAGAAAGGCTGTGCAGCAGTAGTGTACCATTTCTAGTGCATCAGCTCCCAAAGAGAATATTAAATATGATTTCAATGTCAAAACTCGCCTCCATATTTGAAAACTGCCTTGCAGTGCTCAAGATTTGAATGGACATATGTAATTTTGCAGCTTAATGTTGACATCAGCTATCATGGGCAGTTCTCGAAGGCCGACTAGACACACTTCTAGCGTAAATTTTCATAAAGCTTTTGCAGTTGATCTCATTCTAGTCACTTATAACATTTTTCCATTGTTTTCGGCCATATAATCCTTGCAAAAAACTAGTTTCTGTATGACCACTAGTAAGGCCAGCAACAGTAATATTTTCTTGAAAAATAGATGGAAGAGATTCCCTTTATGCAAACATTTCTTTTGCAAATTCTTCAGCTGTTTTCAAAGAAAGAGCTAAATTCAATTCTATCATATCACCCACTTTGATGTAATTTGATGCATTACTCTGAGTAATCAACACTGAGATGATTTGCGTTTATTTGCTGCGGTAATGCTATAGTAAATAACAGCAAAATGAAAATGTTTGCTCTAATACATTACAGTTCAATTCCATTTTCTCTGGCAATAGCGATCGCTAAAAAAAAGTGCCGCGAATGGACCGTTGCCAATCTAAGGTTTGCTCGGTTCACTACATTTTACCACATTGCGTTTGTCACTGGCCTTTTTGGTTTGCGGAAAAATCCTTCTTTCAAAACCAAAGTTGTATAAATAGAAAGACTGGAAAATCCTACTGAGAGAGAGTTCAAATTGTCAAGTGGGGGCTGAGCACAGGCCTTATTTTAGGATTGGGATTTTCTGACACTGGTGCACATGACATGAAAGCGCCTGGGAAGTACACGGGAGGCGGTTAGGAGTCGCCTCCAGCAAATAAGCTTCTCCCGCTCTTCCGAGAGAAACTGACAAGCTATTGAGTACCCCAGCCCCCACGTTTAGAGCCTGGCAAGCTATACGTTGGGTATCAAAATGCCAAAAAACAGTAACGAATATGGGTCTCATTTCGCTGACCACGAAAGAGCCCCTGGTACGGCAGCGCCAGGTATCACGAGTGACGGAGAAGCTGCTAAAATCTCAGAGCGGAAAGAGGCTGCCAAGATCGAAACGGACTAAAATGACGATCTGTACCTACAACGCAAGAACCCTTGCTCACGAATCCGCTGTAGAAGATCTATTGATTCATGCAAGAAAAATAAAGCACGACGTTGTTGGCCTGGCTGAGACGAGAAGGCGCCACCCTTTTCACGCTGTTTATGACACCGGAGAAGAACTGTTCCTCGGTACATGCGATCGCAGAGGTGTCAGCTGCGTTGGCGTCCTCGTCAAATCGAATTTGACCATGAGAAGATCGCACATTCTTCAAGGTCATTGTCGGAGATTTTAACGCAAATTGGATTTAGAAGAACGTCTGAAGAACGTCACATTGGGACTCACGGACTAGAATGGAATGAAACAGCGTGAGAGGCTACCTTCATGACCACCCAAAACCATCCATGGTAACTCGCAATTCCAAGAACCTCTTTCTCAGCGATGGACGTGGAGTCTCCCAATGGAGATTATCATGAAGAAATAGATCACATCTCAGTAAATCGAAGGTTTTGCCCGAACGATGTCACTGTTGTCCTAAGTTCTACACGGGATCAGACCATCGCCTCCTTCGCGCAACGTTCCGTTATTCGAGGAGAGGAGAGAAAGCCGCTAAATTCAAACAACGCAGTTCAGAACTACCATGAATTGGGATGTATTCAAATCATTAGTCGGCTCTTGGGAAAGATACCGCGTCAACAACATCGATGAAGAATACGATCGACTCGTTGAATATCTTCATGTGAGCGCTATGAAAGCCGAGAGTCCTAAGGTCACAAAGAGACGCTTGTCTCCGCAAACACTCGAGCTGATACGTCCAATGTGGAATCGCACGTCTGCAGGCAACCGAAACCTTACGTCCGAACTTGCGAAACGCTGCAGAGAAGCGATAAAAGAAGACCTCAAAGAGAGAAGAGCAGCAGTTATGACAGAAACTGCAGAAGCTGGTAAGAGCATTCGCAAAGCCCAGCGAGGCTTCGCCACACTATAAGACCAAGATGATAGCACTCCGATATCCTGACGGGCGTATTTACAGGTTCCGAGAAGGGACATAGAGCAAATCATCCGCCACTACTACTCGGATCTCTTCGCTAGCCATGTCCTCCCTCCTACCGTCATATAAATTGAAAGAGGGACCAGAGTTTCTTTGTAATAGTCGCACCTAACATATAAACCGTAGTGAACACACTATTAATCAACTACTCAACTATAACACGATTGGTGGTTGTCTCTATTTCAGATTGCAATACTTAAACTGGTAGCGAGTCAACGAAAAACAGTCACATTTCACATCGATTATCGATCGAGACAAAAAAGATATGTTCTTTTTTCTCGTCATGGAGTTGGACGGTAAAAGTCTTGCCGATCTTAGAGCATCACGGCCTAACAAAGTAAGAGCGCTTACACTGTCGCTCCCGTCGTGGGATTTCGCAAAAAAAATCTTTCTATATCCAGGTGTTCACAATGTCTACTTGTATGGTCGTGCCGGGCATACAATGTCTAGAGGCATGCGAAAGACTTACAGAAGCATGGTTTTATACATCGTGATTCGAAGCCGGCCAATTACGGATGTGGTTTAGGCGACAAGAAATGAGTGGTAAGAGTTTATATTCCATTAAAAGTGATGCAAGGTAATAACAACACATTAGGCATTTGGTTTGTTTGTCAAAAAGTCGGTAAAAATCATTTCTTTGTTTCTCTGACAAAGAAAGTAGCCAATCCGAAAGCATTAAATGAATTCCATTATCATTGGATATACGAAACTGTCAAGACATTTTCCGATGGAACTAAGTGATTTTCTTTGAAGATCGACTGGCATTGTGAATAACGAAATCATGGTATTTATTTGATAATTAATGGTCGCTAAAGGACCTCAATTAAAATTATGAATTCAGGAATTCAAGTAGAAATTATAGGTGTACATACTTGATTTTGGAATTGCAAGGAAGATCACAAATGTGAAAGGAGAGTTAGAGGCATCACGGACAAAGCTTCCGATTCAAGTTATCTGTTTGAGTTGACCTTCAATCTTCGCCACTATAGAATCCGACCAATCACGTTTACGACCCCAAAACTCGATGTTTGCCTTTTATAGAAGACAAGCAACGAACTGTTGCTTCATAAAATTAAAGACATTTCATAGAACATTCGTTAATGTTTCGTGTTACTCTCCAAATTAATCGTGTGTCTATGAGGTTTCTAAAACCACATGGAGCCTAGTACTAGGGATCTTACGTAATCTGAGAATGTCAAGTAACGACGAAGTGTTTGTTAAAGGTCATCAAAATTTCATTGAGATAATTCTTGCTCTGAGCAATGAAACGAAGGCGAAGACTTATCGTTTGATAAAGAGGAGTAAAGCTAATAATATACATCTATGGTTTCGAAGAATCTTTACGTTTTTGCTTTATAGGCTAGCATCTCTCACCAAACTAAGTGGATTTGACACTCAGAATTTGACGTTTTACCTTTGATAATGGAAGCTACTGAAAATCTTATTTATTAAGGGAACGATTAGATTCGCTTCAATGGCCTGTCACAGAAATGTTGAGATGGGTCCGAAAGATGATTGCGAATCGTGGTTTTACCTTATACTGGATATAACTATACCAGGAGGTTTATTTTTCGACAGAATTCTTGAAATTCGTTAATCTTTATCATATTTTATGAAAGAAATTGCAGCAAACAAATGTTAAGCAAACTAACAACTAAGAAATCATCAGGAACAGTTGAATAGTAGCTATAAAGTACTTGGGAAAATTATGGATATACATGGCAAAGAATCCACTATACATATACTATCTGGACGAATTTTCTGCTTCACTGCTTTTCATCAGTGAAATGATGCTCATGACTCTTTGGGGACGAAGTGTTACAAAACGTGGCACGACGGGGGCGAAGTGTGTCTCACTCAGTTACTGTGATTGATGGTGTCGCGCCTTTCCGCAAACTTTTATCCAAGTGCTCCACAATGAAACTAACGGAAATTACTAGATAATTTTAGATTTCGAAGAAACATTATCATTGAAGTGATAGAATATCACTAAAAGGCTTCTATAAGAATAAGTTCAGCAAAAAGAACGTCCATATTCAAAAAAATCTAATGTATCACTGAGTGTAATTTGCTCTAAACTTTGTTAATATTTCATACGAATAATAGGGATACACGTATAGCTGGTATTTAATCGATGTTCAGGTGGTTTAGCAATTTTGAGACCCTGTAGTCAAATATGGGCGGCCACAGAGTTTCCCAAGTGGCTCAACAGGAGCAGTCTTAGACTAACATGAATCGAAGGTTTTCACACTAGGAATGCGCTTCCGCAGAGATCAGTAGCGACATTTTTGGCCTCCGAAGTCCGTGATTCTGTATTGTGTAACTCCCTCAGAAGATAATCAAGTAATACATTTTGAAAATGAGGAACGTGTACTTTGTGTTTTACATGAGTGAAGCGATGAATAGAGGTGACAAAAGACGAAAAAAATGGAAAGTTAAGGAGAAATAAACAAATAAACGGAGAAAAAAATGGTAACATTGTCAGTCATTACGCCTCCCGATGTTCTATATGAAAACCTGATTTTACAGGATTACTATGGAAATCCAAAAATGAGAAGGATGACGTACTAAAAGTAAAGGAGCAAATGCGCGCTGAAAAAAGGGTAAGTGCCGTTATTATCACTTCCAGAAAACTGGAAAGCACGAATGCCAGATTTGCATCTGCTCAGAAAGTCGTTCGAATGAATCCATCATAGGATCACTTTATCTGTTATGTTTCGAGAACATTTATTGATTGACATGGGCCTACGTTAGTATCATCAAAGGATCAGAATTGTTGCATGGTGCCTTTTCGTTCAACCAATTCCTCGGGGAGCTACCCCTGTATAGAGGGCGCACAACAAACTTTTTACAATTAGCGTGCTGTGATGCAATCACCGTGATGTCTTTCAAAGTGTTTAATTATCGTATGCATGCGTATCGTCTATTACCTGGACATATGTAATTGATTGTCAATCGAGTGCAATCGACTATTCTGAGATCTCGGTCAAGGACAATGTAATCTGACAATGCATATGAGATTGTTATGAGGTCTGTATAAGCACTTATACAGTGCAGATTACGAGTTTAGGCCTTCTGGCCTAATAAGTTGCACGGTGCCTTTTCCTTCATTCAGCTCCTAGAGGATCTCTTTTCAGATTATATTGTTGTCGAGCAAGGTCTCAAAATAGTCGATTGCATTGTTTATCATGTATGCCCACGTAACAGTCATACGCATGTATTCGACAATCAGACACTGGAAAAAAACCTTATAGTGATTGTTTACGTCGAGTGCTTGGTTGTCGCTTCCTCTATACAGGGGTAGATCCCGTGGAAATTGACTGAACGAAAGGCAGCGTACCACTGACGCGGCTGGAAGACCGAAACACGTGTCTTTCACGATACAAGTACCCATAAAAAACATCATAAAAGGCTAGAAACGCGTAATTAGATTATAGTGTTCTAATGCGAGGTGTCAAAATAGTCAACTGCACTGACTGATCACAGTTGTGCTTTTAAAGGTCGCAGAACAGGCACTTTTTTGTTTATTTCTCGTTGTTATCCTAATAGTGCTATCACAATCATTATCTCCAACTCATAGCCAAGTTCGTTGTCCGTAATCATTTCTGCAAAGTGTATGACCAAACGCAATACTTCAGGATGCTGCTCTCGGTGGTGTACCACGTAAAGAAGAACTTAGCAAAATGCTCGATTACATTGACAGCTTAAAGTATCACGACCACGTCGACTACGACTTTATCTACAAGTTATCAGAACAGGTTCGAAAAATATCAGTTCGATTATAGTTTTCACTAAAGCAAACGCCTTTTTGAAACACTAAAGGACGGCCCGACATGCTTTAGGCCAACATTAGTCCATCCGCATCCGAAGAGATCGATGAGTTTGAGATCACGAAATAGGTCTTGAGTACTTCTTCACGTCCGTAATAGACATCACCATAGAGAAATGCGGTAGAAAGATGCGAATAGAAACTTCAGTGGGGATCTTACTATCAATGAAGATTGGCCGTTACAATTTTAGAATAAGTAAGATACATTAAATTGAATGAATGCCCAAATTAGCGAAACTTTTCTTCATAAAATTCTGAAATAACCGTGCCGTAAAAGTAGAGTTTAGTAAAATCAATAAACTACGTAGAACGGCAGATTGAGATAAGCCAAGCTTTAGAGGATTTTTTTTTCAGAAAATTTCTAATCGACCCGCTTTCCGACTTACCGTGCAGATCTATGCACTTCTGCATTCTATTTCTTCATTCCACCCATAATGCTAATAACCAACGAAATAGAAGTTCTCATGATTTCAGAGCATGATTGAACTTAGTGGTGTGCTCTCGAAGATGGCATCACTGCCACTGCTCCACTCCACCGCACTTTTCATGTGATACATACAAAACTGGAAACGTAGTGTTTTTAGGTTTTATGAGTGACTGTGGTTTTATAGGGAGCGAAATCAGCAGGAGGCGACACTAAGGACCCTTATGATTGGGAAAAAAGTGTCGAAACGTTCTGTTACCACAACTGTAAAGGCGCCGTAATTCCCGAGCCATAGGAAACCATTTGAATACTTCAAAGTGAAAACGAATCAATGAATTGTTTTTGGATAACCTTGTATTCGTCTAGTTTTTTCTTACTCAATATTTCTCACATTGTCCTAACTGTAATAATATACCAAACAATAGAGAGTGTTTCCTTTAAATCCAGTCACGCTGACAACTATTGGATGTTTTCAATTAAAATAAATTTTTCATTTAACTGTTTTATTAGCACTATTATGATGTTATAATTACGCATGCGAGAATGCTGAGTGATATGCAAACATTCGCCATCAGAAGGAAGTTGAACCCATGTTTTACCCTAGCATGGCCTTATGTTACCATTAATGCACTGAGTTCCTTGCTCTCTTCCTGTTCAAGATTTCTAAAAACACTGGAGATTTGCCTCAGTAGCTCAGTTGGGAAAGCGTTAGACCGAAGGTCTAGGGGTCACCAGTTCGACTCTGGTTCGCGGCAACCGTTTTGTTCATAGAGGATGCACCACTCTATGTTCCTTGTGTATGCTTTAGCCCGAATGTGCCCAGGCAACAGACACATCTCATAATTCAGGATATAGAATAGTTTTACAACCGGAGATTCAAGGATAAGAGAAAAAAATACATAGGATGGAGCATTCGAGACTGATCAATCCGCGTAGGGTGTGCCATGCAGTAAACTTTAGTGAACTCGTTATAAATGATTAAATGATCATCATGGCTTCACTACATATGGGCGTTAGACTAGCACGTAGTTGATACATAGATCTATCCAGCCAGCGTTTCGCACCATCATCGTTACTAGAATCGAGTCACGTGGAGTCGTTGATCTACACACAGATGGTCGTTTGCATTCTAGTGCACAAATCAAATGGTAATCTGGGGCGGCAGTTTTTGACGTTATAATGGGTGTGTGCCAAACTGATCAAATGACGACAGCCCGAGTCAAAGAATAGAATCGGAGAGTGGCTTCACTTATATCACGAAATCTGATCACACTTTTGGTAAGGTGTCTTTAACTGGTTCCGGAGAAGAAATAGTCACCGATGGCCTAAAATGTTTGCAGTAATAGAGAATTTCAGCTTTCAAAATGTGAAACATAGGACCTAATGATTTTGTTAATACTCACAATAACGAGTGAATACACCAACAGCTAGCCCATTCCGATATTGTTAATGTGTTTCCCACGGGTAACACCTGCACTGCACATATCACTTTCAGTCGCAAACCCAAAAAATCTTTCACGCTTTTTATACGGTGTTCAGCAAGCGCTGTGGAGTCCAAGTAAGCTTCTGTGACAAGCTCGTAGTAATCTGAAAGTCCGGTGAATTATTTCGCTGTGATGATTATTGTTTAAACTGCGAGACATGCATAACGCATTTTAGAATTCAAAGCACCTTATTTAGAAATACTAAATATTTGTTAAGATGATACGTCCATTCGGGATAAAATGAAAAATATTTTCACTCAAGCTTCACTGGTATTAGGAATTCCATCGAGATAACAGTTCAATCACTGATTCACTGAAAGTATCATCCTTATAACTTGTTTGCCACTGGGACAGCCTCCAGCCGAAAATGACACCGCCTCAAAGGAATATAGTCACCATAAATACCATAACAACGATACCGGAACGGCTTGACTATACAGTGTGCGTTGGCTGCAAGTTTAACATGGTCTTCGATTCTCATATTTCAAGCACCACTAGAGACTCGCATCTATTACTTCTAAAGTAGAGATGATGAACTCACATTTAGTTCAAGTGAAGCCCATGAAAATGGACTCAAAAGCTGACTGATTCATAGTTAATACAATTATCTACTTCTTCACACAGAAGACCGTCACCTCATTTAAACAGAAAAGCGTTTTAAAAGTGTTTCAAAGGAAACTCCTAAGAGCTTGTGAGAATTACAAACGTGAAAAACATCTTCCGGTTCCCCACGCAATAACTATTTTTACGGCGCCTTCTGACACTCCCGTGACATTCCTTGACTTTTTAATACTCGAGAATGCTGTGTTGTAATAACCACAATGGGAACATCCCACAACGGGACGGCTTTAAATTCAGCCTTTAACAATATACCGTTGTTTCCACAGATCGCAACTTTCTTCAAAACCTTCTGCAAAAGTATAACTTCACAGCTACGACCTTTCAGCACAGCCCAGCTAACTACCAATCACTGAAATCGTATGCCGTTAACGTTCGTTGTCCAAAATATCAAATGAAATTTCTGTAAGTGTCATGTGAACATTTGCTGAGAGAAGTATTGTTTAATCCAAAAATGATTAGCCAGATGAAAGATATTAAGCCGATAGCAAAAATTATGAAATTCAGGTAGGAAAATGAACACGGTGTTCCACGTTTCCCAGGGCGTCGATTGTGATACGCGGACTACATCACTGAGGCCAATTGCTATTACCTCTTACTGCCAATATGCAGGGTACGAAATGGAAGACGGATTTGGTATCATCTTCTTCTCTACATTTCAGATGTGTGCAGTCCGAAAATGATGGCACATAGCGGGACAATTCGAGCACGCTCGAGTGGAAAAGCAGTCTCATCAGCAAATTGATTGTTGTCAATTTCATGTCCTGGGTTGTAGCTCAATAGCAAATATTACGATGGCATTAGTGGCTGCCCAAGTTAAAGGAGTAGCACGTTTACAATTCACTTACTTTATGCGTAGGAAAAAATTGCTCTAGTGGCAAACTGATGCACCCAACAAAACAGTTTCGAGAACCACAGGTAACACTGTTTCACAGTAAGCCCGGCAACAAAAAAACCGAGCACACCAACCGGGAGTCGAACACGTGTATCCTGTACCTTGGCGAGGCTACCCTTAATGCCGTCTATACCATTGGTGGCTCAGGAAGAAGTCATGAAGCGTTCTCTCCACATTCGCTGAAACATAGTTTCTTAGCACTAACAAAAAAAACCAGTAGGACTGTGTAGTGTAATATTTAACGTCGAACTTTCTAGGTAACAGGTTGGGAGGCGTTCTAGGTAGATACAATTCTAGCCAATCACAGTGAATTACGTAAACCTTTGATTTGTTACTTTTTCATTAAACATATAATGCGTGGGCTCTTGTGTTCAGTAACTTTTAATTTTTAATAGCCCAGGTTGCAATAGCGGAATCTCAAATGAAAAAATATTCCCAAGATGATCTTCGAATCATTTAAAATAGAGCGATTCATCAGCGCTAAGCAAGTTTACGTGTCGAACTATTCAGGGAGTAGTAGGAGCTGGTGGAGTTAGATACACTGATGCGGAACCACTAATAATTCTGTAACTTGTGTTTGTTTCAGTAACGATTAATTTTTTTGTTGTAACCACAAGGACGGGGTCACTTTTTAAATTCTGTTTTCAAACAACCCTAAAATAGAACTCTTTGAACTCGTTATGCGGACTGCAGCTATATAATCGTTACACTTAGTACTCCTGAACCATCGTTCTCGTGGATTTCAGCTGTAAGGCCAATCTTTTTCAAAAGGCGTTGTTCCCGAAATCGGTCACACATTTATCTTCACCCCCCGCATTGTCCCATCCATGTATCGCATGACGCTAGTTGTCGAGAGTATGGCAGTGTAATAATTAGGTGCCGAAAACTGTACCGCTTTATCGACTTCCTCTCCTTACGTCCATGATAAAATGTTGCAGAACAGCGATATTGTTTTTTGGTGGTGAAATCTTTATTTTGTAGCGCATCAAGGCTCATTGTCGGATACCGAATAAGGAGACTGGTTCATCCAGAGCATCTATAATTGCTTTAGTTTCAAATCGAATCAAGTGCCTTTCTTCAAATCGATTAAGCTACCAGGCAAGCGCAGAACGCGAATTCTGTACCCTCGTGAAACTCTAATGGAGTCTTATGGTCGTAGTGGAGTGTGGTCTAGGGTACGAATTTCGTTTCAAAACCTCTGCTTATTCGCCATGGCTGTGTCCTTCGTTCTGTGTCTATCATTCTGTTTAGGATGACCCGAGTGAAGAGGTTATAGAGAATGGACGTGCACTGAAGTCTCACTCTTTCTCACAGCGACACATTCTTGCATGATTTCACTAATTGGGAACCGTGGATTCTTGACAGCTAGCAAGTGAGGAGCGTGCAAGAGTGGCTGATGAAAGCTAGCGGTAGATTCCTCAAGCGTCTATGGCTCAATCCTGTCTGGGACGGGGTGTTGATCTATTCGTCTACAGGGTATATACGTGTCGAATTTCGGAAGGGAGGACCGGTGGAAAGGCAGATTCATCATCTTTCAATTCATACGACGGTTAAAAGGAACATGGTAATGAAGGGGCCCAAATAGTATTCGTAAAAACTTTCTTCATTGCCCTTCTGAAAGTTGTAAAATGCCTCGATATTGCATCGGAAAGCAATCATCTTAGTCTTGCAACTGGCGAAGCTTCGCTGGGTTTGCGAGTGCTCTTCCAGCTTCTGCATTTTTTTGCCATAACTGCTGCTTGTTTCTCTTTGAGATCTTCTTCGGTTGCCTGTAGCTCGTGCGATTTCACGTTGACGTCTCAAGTCGACTGTTTGCAAAGACAATCGTTTCTTCGTGACATTAGGACTCGCGGCTTTCACAGCACTGACGTGAGATATTCGATGAGGCGGTCGTTATTGTTCGCTGATGTTGCTGTAGAACGGTATCTTCACAGGAAGAGCCGACTAATGACATGATTACATCTTAATTTATTGTAGATCTGGGGACTTCGTTGTTTGAATTTGGCCTGCTTTCACTTTTTTCGCCAAAAGCGGAACGTTGCGCGAAGGAGACGACGGTACTGATTCCGTGTGGGAAACTTAAAGCAACAGCGACATAGGTTAGGCAAAAAGCTGCAATTTACTAAGATGTGGTCTATTTCTTATAATACTCTCCATCGAGAGACTCCCATCGTCAATCAGTGATGAGTGAGGCTTTTGGAACATTGTGAGTTATCCATGGATGGCTAGGCTAGTCATGATAAACTCAGATAGCCTCTTACGCTGTTGATTCCATTCTAGCCCGTGGGTCCCAATGTGACCTTCTTCAGACGTTTCTTCTAGGGTCCAATTTTTTGCATCAAAATCTCCGACAATGACTTGAAGAATGTATAATCTTCTTTGAAGAATTTTTGGAAAACCCTATAGAGCGCTGCGACTTTGTCTTCGATCATAGCTTGATGTTGGTGCGTAAGCAACCGAACATGGTCAAAGCGGTATTGACCCACATCGTTTAAACCGCAGTCGTCCAATATGGGTTGTTAGTAGTTCAAATGAATAGATGTTCACGGTCAGATTTGATTTTGACGAGGACGCCAACGCCGGCTACACCTGTGTCGATCTTATGTTCCACGGAAACAGCTCTTTCTCTGGTGTCATAGTCAGGGTGAAAAGGATGGCGTGTTCTTAGCCAGGGCAGTGGCATCGACCCTATCCTTCTTGGTTGCATCAATAGATCTTCTACAACGGATTCGTATTGCAAAGCTGTGTGCAATATAGCCACAGATCGTCATTTTAGTTAATTTCGATTTCGGCAGCCTAGTCTGGTCCTATGATTTGATAGCAGCTTCTCCGTACTCGTCCTACCCCGACGCTGCTGCGTACCAGGGGATTTCTTGGGGTCAAGTGAATGAGGTCCATATATACTGCTGCTTCTTAGCATTTTGATACCCAACGTATAGCTTGCTAGGCTCTGACAGTGGGGACTGGGTACTCACAAGTAGCTGGCCGGTCTCTTTCGGTGGAGCAGGAGAAGCTTGTTTGTAGGAAGCAACTTCCTAGTCGTATCCCATTTAGATTCCTGCTGCTTGATTGCATTTTTAGGCCAATCTGACTTGTAGGAGAAGAGTTTCGTCAAATCGGCGCTGCGAAAACAGGGAGCTTATCCCCTTAATCCACCTGCGTCTCTGGGAAGCACACGGTCGCCTTTGGTTCGCGTTTGACTCTCCTATCCACGACGTCGGGACGCGCCACCTGCCCGCGGACTAACCGGGCGGGATCCCTCAACGAAGGAGATCCGTGGCTTCTGTGATTGTGAGAGTTAAGAGTGACGCTTTTGGAATTGTGAATAGCATGGATGGTCTTGGTCGTCATGATAAAGTCCAGAAAGTCTCTTTATACTATACATTCCATTCTAGTCCGTGGGTCCCCATTGTGACTTTCATCAGACCGTTCTTCTAGGTCCAGTATTCGCGTTAGAATCTTCAACGATAACCTTCAAAATATGTGCGGTTTTCTCTGAAGAAACTCTTCCAAGGTCCATATTAAACGCTCAACTTCGTCTTCGTCATAGCTTGATTTTTTATACGCAAGCAAAGATGGTTGAAGCCAGCATTGATCTACACTGTTTTGATTGCAGTCGTCTGATACCAAATTGCCAGTTGCTCAAATGAG
>JAHQIW010005661.1:0-48423 GCA_019055375.1 Parelaphostrongylus tenuis
GGAGAGGAAAGGGCAAACACTCACTTTAGTAGAGAGATTATGGCTGGCATCAAGATGGCGTAGCTGTGATGACACAGTGACGGCGCGAGGCAGGCAGAGCGAGTAATTTATTTATTGGACAATCGAGGGTTTTCGAACGATTTCGATCTCTGAATGGACGGATGTGTGGCAGATAGGCCTAGACGATTCCGACGTCGGTGCAGATTGACGAGAGCGCCACTAGACCTGTGAATTGAGTCGCGGTGAGAGCTGCACTCGTTTTGGCCAAGATCAGCTGTCTAAAAACAATAATATTACTCACCAGAACTCAATTGGATTTCCAAAGCAGGAAACATTGTGCACACAGTGTTAAACCGAAAACTGCAATGGTCATGGTTTATTACTAGATCGTTGTCGAGCGCTCACCCTTGGTCAACGAAGCTCCATACTTTGGTTTTGTCATTTGCTCTCAATACGTTCATATTAGAGGACCTAATTACTGGTCTAGATACACAGAAAGACCCGCAAGTCATTATTTAGGCCGAATATGATTTCAAACATTTCTGCGATGCTATAGCGACAGTCCTGTGTATTAGGGCAAGCACATCAATGTCTGGTCGTATAGAGGCAGGGATTGAGGAGGTACCCCTCCGACAATTCATGTAATCGTTTGGTTTGATCATACGGTGCCAAGCTCACCAATGTGTCTCTTATCCCTGTTGTGATAACGCCATGTGTTGAGATCCACGGAACTTATAGTCTTGACAGCTGCCCCAGACCATACCACCCCCCTGAAAACTACCCTCGTGCCATCACCTTGTAGGCTTCCTCGCTCACCCACGATGCCTTCAACCGCACCTCTCGTATGAACTATACCCGGTACGAAAGATGCCAAGTCCAAATTTCCTACACAATGGCTGAATCAACGGCCGAAAGTGTGTATCCTTTATTTTAGTTATAAATCGTCATCTTTATAAAAGCTTAATCGAAGTTGACCGTCTGCATGTGAGCGTCAAGATTTCCTCGATTTTTATTCACTGACGTCAGATTTCCCCTGATTTTTGTTCATTGACAAAGGGTTCATCTGTTAAGTAATATCCTTCAATGACCGTAACTTTTGCGTATAAGCATGGCTGTATTTGGCTGCGTTGTCAAAAGGGTTGTGCGTGGCTAATTCTTAGTCTATTGGGTTCACTACAGAAGGGACAACGGACTTAACAACCCCGACTGTCTATTCGGATGAAAATTGGTAAGCCAATTCCCGGAACAGAGGGTCGCACAACCGCTAGACAGATGGCTTAATGATTAATCGAGGACTAAGAAACAAAGGAAAAGATGAGTGTACGGATGTGATATCCCATTGTTTAACACCGAGGCGACGAATGATTGTCCTTTGACACGAGGGCTTGTTCACTCACCAGGTACAGGTGCCGCTCTCGAGGGTCTCTTAGAATCCTGGGCATAAACGTGAGCAAACGGTCTCCACGCTTCCAGAGAGTCAAGCCAGAAAAAGATAGAGAAGAGAGAGAAAGAGAGAGAGAGACAAAAAAAGACCCGGGGACCTAAGCTCTAATGGGCCAAATGTGCTTTAATGATTTTTTCTATGGTGTACCAGGCTGCAGTACAAGAAACTTCTTTCGGGAATGATAGAGTTCAGCAAACCAAACAAACTGCAACGGTTACCAAGGGAACAAGGAGTAATGCTAGTCACAAGGTCAGGAGACAATCCATATCTCAAGAAAGGGGAAGGGGACTAAGCAGTTTTGTCTTAAGAGTTGCTCTGCTGAACTTGGTGTTCCTCTGGACTTTGGACGGTGTTCTCGGGGATACTCTGTTGTTGTTTAAAGGAAGTCAAGCCACTTCTCGTGTTTGATGGGGAATTCGGGATGGCTCTGGAGCACATGCAGGGGAATCTGGACTCATCTCGAGTCGATTTGCGGAACACAGAGCCCTTTCTTGTTGCTGCGGTGACATCAGGGTCCCTCTAGACTTGTGACAGTGTTCTTGGGGACTCTCTGAAGTTCCATCCAGGAAGTCCAGACTCCTTTCATGTTTGATGGGGAACACGGAATTGCTCTGCATGCAATGCAGGGGAATCGGGCCTCATCTGGCAGCGAGGGGGAAGTCTCGTGTTCTTTTGTCGAGTTGCGGTGGGAACCGGGGTATATTCTCGAGTTAGGACTTGGATGGCCCTTCAAAACTCGAGTTTGTTCAGCAAGTCAGGACTCATGTCTAGTTGCGAGGGACACCTCGAGATTCTCATCGAGGCTTGGCAGGGCAATAGGGATGCCTCTTTAGGTGAGACTTGAGACCCAGTGTCCCTTTCAGTTCCCACAGTGATTGTCGGATTCCTATCAATTTTTAAGAGGAGTCAGGCTTGTTGTCCTTTTGACGCATTGAACTCCAAGTTCCTCTCGAATTTTCAAGGGGATGTGAGGCCTCCTGTCGAGATGAGGCGGGGAACTAGGGCTTTCTCTAAAGTCTCCACAGGGGATTCACACATCCCTTCATCTTGGGAGATGAAAGACTAGCCTGCATTCAAGTCACTGGAGGGAAATCCGGCCATATTTCGAGTCACGGCATCTCGGTGTTCATTCCACTTGAGGCAGCAAACTCAGGGTCCCTCTCACATACCTATAGCTAAGAGAGGCCTCCTGTTCAGGTGCTTGTGGAAAGTTGCATTCCTCTTGAGTCAAAAATAGGGAATCAGCTCTCATCTCGAGATGATTTGGGGTACCCGAAGCTTTTCTTGAGTTGGTGTGCTGAACTTGGTGTTCCTCTGGACTATATTTTACTTTTCTATAGCAACCATGAAATATCTTGTATGTTAGCATTTTATAGATCATTGAACATATTTATCAAATCATATTATATTGTATATACATCCATTCCAGTACAAATATATATTTATATTCATTAACAGCTCAAAATCTCTTCAGCTCTTCTGCAAGAAAATCCCCTTGTAAGAGTAAGCCAATGTTCAGCAATTAACGCTTTAAAATCCTAATTCATTTCGAAATGACCCAGACCATTCAACAAATTTTCTACTTACTTAGTTCAGCACAACTCCAGCAACCTAGTCACTCTAATCCCAAGAGACCACTCCAGATATAGAGAATAGATCATTTTATGCAAAAATACAATTTTTTTAATAGAGCTTATCTAAAAGTGATTTCATCTATATATATCTATCTATATATTTCTATATATTATATATATATATATACATATATATATATATATACATAAAGAGTTACCTTTTGTTTGACAATCGTATCTTACCCAAACCAAGGCATAACAAAAGTATTATATAATGTTGATGACTCAAGGACATGTCCTCTACTAGCTTTAACAACTGAATTATATTGATAATCACATTCACTAATTAAGTATAATGTTATACCCAACATTGAAACACGCTTTCAGTTCATGGTAAAGCTGAATCCAATAAAGTGCCATTTAACTATCCACACTATTCTAGACAAAACATAAAGCATACATTGAGACATAGATTAATTTTAAGATAACTGAGTACGAACATAGTTCCCCCTTTATGAAAACTTTTACAATATGTCTTTTTGTTTTATTTTATTTATTTTGGGCTCCACCATTTTGCATTCATTGCGTGGAAAGTGGTGGAGTCCTAGATAGTGTGGGCTGCTGTATCCCAAGGTCATTGGTTAAGAGTTAACTTAAGGTTTGTTTCTCTTAGGCCTATTTTTGGTTTCCCAGCCAGAAACTTGGAATTCCACATTAAATACATAAATATATATACATTATATTTCCATATATATTAATATATATATATTAACAAGTTAAACCTATCCTTATTAACTTACAACTGTGCAATCAAGTACCAGGATTCTAAGCAATTTCACAATGAAGATTTTTTGATTATTTCATTCCTCAGTTTTCCACTGGACTCTCATAGTATATCATCGCCATTCCGTGGTCAAAAAACATCCTTTCTCAGTTTTGTTGCAGTTATTGTGTGATTATTAATGATATATGCCATGTGGGAATTCTTTGTGTCCCATAGGATAACATAAGTCCTTGGTCTGCTAAAACAATTTTGTTCGACAAATGCTACGGACGGTTATGGTGATGGCAAATTGGAACCCTATTTCAGTACTCTTGTCTGCAGAACCTCAGGTATAGGGATCCGGTGGGCTGACATCTATGGGGTTGCATAGAGTGGACACGACTAAAGTGGCATTAGTAGCATCAGTAGGCAGGACATTCGGCCTAACTTGAGGTATCATAGTTCTATTGAAATCTTTTATGGCAGCCCGATATGACTTAGGATAAAGGAGAGAGATAAGTTAGTCTCTCCCGTCAAAAGGGGTGTAAAAGTGCAAATTAAAAATCCTCATCTTGTCAATCAGTAATATAATGTGCAATTTTTGAGAAATAGTAAAGTGAATCTGTTGGTTCTAAAAGCGCCCTATGTTTTCATGAAAAAAGAATGAACCTTTTCAAATCTCTGTTAAGAAGACACTAGCTTGTGTCTAATATTTTCCTTTGTATAACAACAATAGTAGGCAAAGTATTGAATAAAGACAGCAAGAATTTCTATCAATAAGGTTCCATTTTAATTGTATGTTTATAAGTTTCCTTTAGTATGATTGTAATTTTTCTTTGTCGGAAGGGCCATTGTTTTTTGTCTAAATAGGTGCTCATAATCTTTTCTCAGTTTATTTGTAATAACTCTTTTTGATTGAAAATGTCAATGTGCCCCCTAGGTGAAAATGTGGTAAGTATATGTGTGAGTTTAGCCATTACGCCATTAGCAAGTCCCTTCCTATTAGCTTAATGTGTTGTATGGATCACAGATAAAAGTTTCTTACTGTTTAAGTTGGCCTTTTGGATAGCATGTGTTGTAGAATTTGAATATTTTGATAAATTTCTAGTGTGTGACTTTGGTTTGGAAAATTCCTGCCATTGACAGTAGATCTTATGTAACGTCAGGATTTGGGCCATAAAATTGTGTTTGGAAACTGTCTCAACAATATTTGTGAACCATACAGTGCTTGAGGGAACCGGAAAATCTTTTTACCAATTATTTTTGATCTTTACAATTTGGGTCAGCTACATTATTTCATAACATTGAATGTCATCAAGGATTTGTTTTTTGTTCTATACTCCCAATTCTGCCCCTCTCTATATATTAGAGAAGTTTATAAAAAATTAATGCAAAAGTACACGCCATTTGAGCAATTTTTATTCCCCACCTTTTGAATTGCCATAAATGTCTGAAGCTGACATCGATAATTTGAATTTTCCATTTTTGTATTTGACTCAATTATCCACGCCGAATATAATTCCTTTATAACCAATTATATCAGACCTGTGAAGACTCAAGGTTTGTGGGGCAGGGATCCAAAAACGTCACCGTAATGTACTACTACAAGGTCGACTTTACGCTTAAGGGTAAGGAAAAACAAACTCATTAAGGAGACTGGTATATTAATGGCAAGCTCCTGCTGGACAATGAGGGTTTGGGGAAAAGATAGTATTCTGCCCCTCCTTTTTTTGTTGTAAGGCGACCTGGAATTGTACCCCTCTCGAAGATTCTCATGCAGGGAAAAATACATGTTTCAAGAATAAAAGAAGTCTCTATTAAAATTTGCCTTCAAATTCTCTAAATGGACTTTGGAAAACCAAAATATTTCGAGAATCATAATACCAAAGTCCCCATTATTACAAACGTCCCAAATATTTCACGTTTCTATATTCATTGAAGGTATGAGAAATCCAATGTCAAAATGTCACCGGACGTAGATAGAGTTTAGACGTAGACGAAAAATCCTTTAAATTCGGCCTGCTGGACCGGATTTTTATCCAAAAGACGCAAAGAATATCGAAATTTAGGAGGAAAAAACTAAGAAAAAAACCTCGAGATTTGTCAATTTGCTGAAGACGTTTTTGGCAATGAAAGCAGATTGTTATTGGAGAGATCGAGATGTTTGAGTGACAGAAGTGCCGAGAAACGCCTCGACTGTGATGTGTGTCAGCGAGTTGTTCGTCAACGAAAGATATTCCAAATCCTAAAATATGATGCTTGTCCGCGCGCGAGTTCAAACATCCAAGAGTTATTCTTCTGCATATAATTATCAAGAAGGAGATGAAAAAGATTTTTCAATCTTTAGTAGATTCGTTCACTTTTTTTGCACACACTGCTTACCAACTGGATTGAAGTTTCCGTTTTCGACATACCTATTATCATAATCTTGCGTATACTTTCCTAAAAGAATTCATCGTTAAACAGTGATCGTACTTTTAACTTTTTCATCGGAAGTTCATTTCACTGTAAACCAACTAGCAAAAAGAAAATACTGCTTTAGCGGACCAAACTCGTTTACGGTTGGTCGTTGAGCGCCTCGATATCTTGCAGAAAGAGCGATGGTAAAGCGGGGGCCTCAGCAGTGTTAGTGGTTATCACAGACCCCCGGTAAGGGTGGAACGCGGGTTACATACCTCCTGTTCAATGCTCTGCATATCATCAGCTTTTCTCAATCGCGTGAGTGTTTAAGACCCACTTAGAGAAATATGGTACCAATATGCTGGTTCCGGAAGAACAGAGCGAGAATTATTGACATATATTCGAGCCAAAGGTATTTTGGCGGTAGTGGATCTTAACTAAAGTGCTACACACAACATAACTCGAAACTATAATTCTTTGATTCGTTTCTTTACCACTCTATCAGCGCTGAGAAATCAGATGGCTGCGGTTGATCTCATTGACTCACGGGCTTTTCAAGATAACTACAATTCTGTTTTTTGCATGACTAATGATGGTGTACTATTGGGTAAGACTTTGGTGATCAAGGAGGCAACTTTTGAGAAACGTAGAATGAAAAATGTTCATCAAGGAAGAGAGTATTCTCAAAGATAATAAAGAATTAGCTGCAAAAATTTTTGAGCATTTCTTTCACTGATGAATGTCTATTTATCATTATTTGTTATCAATAAATTTATTTCATCTGCTGCTGATTCCCTTCGATCTACCTATTAAATCTTCTGATATTCTATAATTTAGTGCTGTGGAAGAAAGAGGAGCAGAATTTTTTGTGACAAAAAAACATTTAAATAAAAATTTGAACTGGTCACCGATCGCAGAATTGAGCAGTACAGGACGAGGAACACTTGAGACCCAACTAGTAATAGTTTTTACTTGCCAAACGTAGAAGTTCCGCGACTTATTGCTTCATTTGATGTGACGGACTCACGTTATGGAAATTTGTGACTTAATGAATGTATTGTACAAGAACAACGGACCATTACTGCCCATCAGCCCGACCAGTAGCGGGTCGGGTCGTCTTTTGCGATTACGCCATGCAAATGACCACCTACCTGTACGCGATGGCGCCGATCCGTTGTTGGGCAGGTGGTTGTTCTTAGCGTACCACTACTCAAAGACAAAGCCGCAATTATGGCATTATTTCATAGTCAAGCGCTGCTCAAGCAAATGAATACAAAATTTCCCATATAAATCACCAAACGATAAATCACAATCCTAATGGCTTTGTGCTGTAAATCGGGGAAAAGTTGATGGAATCTGACCAACAATGACGAGCCAAACGGAACCACGTCAGACAAAGCACTGAAATTGATGTGACCAAATCACTGCAGTCGGGTCCTTCAAGGTTTCGGAAAGGTGAAAACTAAATCGATGTTACCATCGAAAAGTCGTCTGCCGTCGTTCTTCATGGTTTTGCACTTTATCCTGGATCACATATACTCAGACGACTTAACATCAGTTTGTCGTTGAGGTAAAAAAAAGTTTGTTAGAAAAATTCAACACGAACATAATGGGATCGACAAACTTAAATTACTTTGGAAACTTCTCGCTAAAAACTTATTCCACATAGATTATACTTTACTAAGTCTTTTATTTACGCCTTGGTGTTTTTGGGGCAAAAGATGAAAAGATGGGTAGGATTTACAAAACTCTTATGGCTTTGACACAGCAAAAAAGCCTATTAGCAGAAAAAACAGATAACGTTATGATGTAAGAAAGCTGTAAAAATTGCGTTGAACATTTAGCTAGCTTCTAAGCTTTTAAGATTCAGAAAAAGTTCCATAAATTCAACTATTTGATAAATTTTATGAAAGAGTTGCCATTTTCATAAGATGCTTGTTGTTTTCGCCGTAAAATCAAGGTAATAGAGCAAATTTTATTCTACAAATCTTGGAATTATTAACTCCTGTAGTACTTTGAATATCAAAATATATCATCACAGCTCGGAACGTTATGTGCTCAATACGACCTTCCACCATCATTCGCCATTGTTACAAATGCAAAATTCGTTCTACTTTCTTACAAAACTTAGGGAGAAGCAAATTTTAGTTCTTGGGGTAAAATGAAGTGCGAGATCTCATGACGATCTATAAAAATGACAGCCTTTAAGTAATGTTGTTAGTTTCGTCTTCTCATTTTTCAATGCGACAAATTCTCAGAGGACTTTGTCTGCTGTGAACATCGTTTATTTCTATATATGGCATTTTCGAAAGTCTTCCGTTCCTTGGAAAGTGATTTTCGAAGGCGATTATGGCAAATCCCCTGCGATCTCATTTATTTCAACGATCGGAATTTTTGATATAGATAAACGCAACAGGCATTTTCCATGTGATTTCCACACCTTCGTGGCCATTTTTCGGCATAATTGAATGAATGATGCTTTCATCTTACGGAGATTCACCAATCGTGAACCCCGAAAGTCACCGATGGGTGTTTGGTACGCTGTTCGCTACGACGCCGTCCATCTACAGCTGGAGACAAGTTGAAGTCTGAACATCAACTTCACAGAAATGACTGCTTAAAGTGACTACAACTATGTCATGTTTTCAGCAAAAAAGGGATTGGCGACGTCATTTTGTTAAGAAACACATACGACCACGAAATCGGCAGAACGAAAAACAACACGGCCATCAATCTACCGTAGCCAATACTAAGGCAAGAAGAAAAGAAAAAAGTAGATTGAACATTCGAAGGACGAATGTCCTCCTCGTCAACAACGATATCTCCTCATTGGTAACTGCAGTGACCATGCGATATGGTTTGTAGAAAACGATAATGTCTATAATCTCAAAACTGTCTAACAAATACCAGGACCGACAATCTATTAATCTCGCCACAGTTTGGATAAATGATAATCTTCTGGTAAGCCGTTCCGAGGTGTCAGTGATATTATCTATTGAATATTAGCGAATCAATATAAGTATACAGCTAGTAACGAAGCATGAATATTGTGATATGTTTTATTATATTTTTGTATATTATTATATGTCATAGTACTCATAATAGTGCATGTGGCGCAGTGCTTAGAGATGCTCTGCGTCGCACACGAGGTCAATGGTTCAATCTCGCGCTCAAGGCTCACCAAGTCATCCATCCCTCCGGTGTCGGTAAATTGGTACCAGACTGGTCTCAGACTTGTTTGGGAGGATAAGCAGCACTAACTCGGTACAGCGAGAGGTCACCGCGAGTCATTGTGAAGGCCAGTTATGCGTACAATCACCTCAAACGAAGTTAAAAATTGAAGACGAATGCATGGCTCATCTCTCAGGGATTGATCAACGCCGAGAGCTTTATCCTTTATTCATAATATCCATGCTGCATTACTGACTGTATTCGTATTGCTTTGCCAATATTTATTAAATAATATCACTAACACCTCGGAGTGGCTTAACAAAAGAACTAATCATTTATTCAAAACTGTGTGCTTGCCGATTTTTGTACACCAGTTTTACATCAGAAAATGGGAAAAAACAAAGAGCATATTGCTTGTAACGATTCCATTAGAAATTCCTCACTCATTCAGCATCTGACCTTTATCAGAAAGCATTTGATTACCAACTAAAATCTTTTTACTCTTGTACTGTAGAGGATTCAAAAAGGCTAAACAATGAGAAGTAACTGTTTGAAGATTGCTCACTTTACATAAGTTTGATATATGACTTCTATCCGGCTAACATTTCGACTTCTTTGTCTTCTTCGGAACCGATTAATCCGAGCGAATATTCGCAATCTTGACCTCTCGCTATGAGTAGTCGCAAGTGGGGATTACAGTGCGAAGAGTGGGATCTTTCCATCTCATACCGAAGTCAAACAACTAATCTGAGAAAGTTTTCACCATTGAGCCCTTAAAATTACGATCAACTACGGACTGAATCGATATGTTCTAATATTACGAGTCAAGCGCTCATTTATCGAAGAACATTAGTGGCTATAAAATCGCTAACGTGGAAGATATTCGCTGCTAAGTACGTCATAATGGACCATAATATGGTGTGGGGTCTACGGTGCTATCTCCCAGATCTCGGTAGTAATCTAATTCGCAGCGAATGTCAAGGTGAATGGAAGGATACACGTTACTCGTTAATGCACTGCTACACGCATTAACTAAATATAAGAATGGTGCCTCACTCATTTTTACGTATCAGAAGATCGCGAGATATTTTTGAACAACTTGATAGCTCTCAAAGAGCGGCCAAAAATGGAATAGGACTCGTTTTCTCAAAAGAACAACAAACATGCTAGCCGTAAATGCACTCATCGAGATAAATGATTACGACGACATTACTTACATATCGGATGACTGCGCTATTGTGGTGCAGGATATGGCATCTGTTAGGATACACAGTGCTCCATACAAAGTTACAAGGAAATCGGAATACTTCCCGAATCTATTGCCGCGTAAGGATACAATGCATGTCATACGTCGATGTATTCTATTCACGGTAATTAGATCTAAAAACGTCATCTTACGTGCTAGTATGACACTGCGCCATCATAACGCGCAATATACATCTGACGTGCTACGTAGCGCTGCCTGCTAGCCACACAACAAGATTAGGATTTATTTTATACATATATGGGATAAAATTGTAGTTACTACGACAATAGTGGAAAAACTAAACAGTCAAACTCAAGTAAGGAGATGAAGCAGAAAATCAAGACACATATATAGCTGAAATGACATTTCGTTGGTGTAGTGTTTTATGAAATCAAACTTAATTTTTATAACGTTACTAGGCAAAATTACAACTGAAAACTGAGCAAGACTTTTGAAGCAGTAAATATTTTTTACCTTTATTTTCTCAGTGTCTTCTCCAACCTGCAGCTAAACTCCACAGTATTTTTAGTGAAAAACTATTAATATTTTCCATAAATATAATCTTGGAAGTTATCGTAAATAATCAAACGGCTTCTCATGATCATTTACAATTCCAGGTTTCAATATGTATATGAAATGATAGAAAACTATCAAATAACATCATCAGCATCCGCGTCCTTGATTTTTTCGAATTGAAAAAGGTGTGTTGTTGAAAAACTAACTGTTTCAAAGTACATTGATTTCAAACGAAAAGTGCCTGTAAATCTGAAGCATCACAAAGTCATCTCAATTTTTTAGTTGAGGACCAGCTAGAAAACAGTTACCTATTAGGATCACTGATTGTATCTGTATTCTTCTTCGTGGCTATCGTAGGTGCGAGTGCTTCAGTGCATTTTATCATTATGTACCACCAGAGTTCAATTTCTAATCTTGTCATTTAAGTCAAGTGATCCGATTTTAACAACTGGAAAGCGAGCTAAACATCAACGGAAACGGAGGTTTTCAACCTCTTTAAAGTATACCTAGTTGTAGGGTATCAAATACTTTTTCATCAAAATTCACCTAACACTCAGTTGCGACTGAGACCTCAAGACGCCGCAGCACTTGTCTACGATGTAACAAAGGAGACTTATCAAGCCTTTGAATTATAACAGAATTTCGCAGTTGAAGACATGAACTCGTTTAACGGGCGAAAGTAAGCTCAAATAGGTGAGGTAGATAGATATTTCATTAAATACAAGGTTTAAATGTTCTAACTCTTTATTGATTCTAGTAGCATAAATTCCTAATAGAAAGACTAGAAAGATCTCGTAATTAGTGTCTTGTTCAACCATTTAGAAAGAAATTTCATGCTGTAATAATTTCTCTCAATACCTTCCGCAGGATAGTCATTTCGCTTGAGTGAGAACGCATGTATTAGGTGTTAATCACCACGAAACTCCCCAGTAGTCGTGCGCAGCTGCGCACCATATGCCGATAGAGTGCTTGTTTAGGCACCTAGTCAAGCTCCTCTCGTTGCGAAGTTACGGTAGCCCTCTTCTAGCTAACAGCGCCGGAAAAACTTTTTACTATGTCTATTATATTGCTCCATACGGTCAAAAAACCTCTGTTCTATGTCCAATATGTCGTTCATCAGAGACAATGAATGCTATTACAAATTTATTTATATGATGCTGACAGTCGAAGGGGCGTTCGAATGCATAAGTGCTATCAGACGTCATTAATACATGATGGGAATCATCCACTGACGACTGAACCCTCTTGAGGTTGATTCGGCTTAAATGGATGAATCGCATGCTCTATTAGTTCAGAGGAAAATCGGTCCTGTAAGGGTAGAAATATTAGTAATTGAAGAGAAAGAGAGAGAAAGATTACTTCACTATTTTCATGCTATCATTTTCCTCGATTTGTTACTAACAGTCGTTCTTAGAGAAATTTGATAATGTACGGTAGGGCTTCGGTATGCGACAAGGAAATACACAGATACACAAGGTATTATCTACCATTTCCGAATACCAATGCATGCATTCATTGAAAATGTCTATTTCACTTCATAAATAACAATATTGATATCTTCAACTCGCAAGCCACACTTAGTATCAACTTAGAAATTAAGAAAAAAAAGTCTATAGTGTTTGAATTGCTGTCAATCTTTGAAATATATTGCCTAGTTATTTGTTAAAGTTATGTAACTTATAATGTTTATGAAAAAGACTAATGAAAAATCTTATACTATCCATCTTTGCGCAGGGACCTCAAACGAAGTTAGAAATTGAAGTCGATGCATGACGCATCCCGCAGGGATTGATCAACGCCGAAAGCTTTATCCTTTATCCTTTTATACTATCCATATCTGACGACCTTGACATGACGCCAGCTAATTTTGGGCTATCATAACGGCACCAGGATCAGAGGCCATGTATTTTTGCTGAGATCGAAGCTTTTTTGTGTAACCAGGCTCTTTTTGCTCAAGTTGTACTGCTGGGCAATCTTGTTAGCATATCTCATTCAAGGAAAAATCCTTTCTCTAATGAAAGGTCAGAAATTACAAAAGGTCTTAGTATAGTGGAAGAGGCTAAAGGCATTGAATCGTTACTTTAATCCCAATAGCTGATTTTGTCCAAGGTTAAGGATGCCAGGCTAAGGTCGAGTGGACAGCGCAGTGGTGATGCGGTACATCAAAGTCGCCCTAGAAGAGCGGAACAATCCACGGGGTGTCTTTTCCTTCAGGAACATGTCGGTGTCACTGAAGTGATGATGAAGTGCAACCGATTACGCAACGTACTACCTGAGTCAATCAATATACATCAAACACGTAACCTATGTTACGTGGTTCACAGGCCACGCGAGATCCCGTACCAACGGATGTCACTCAAATTTTTCCCTAATGAGTATTGTGGTGATATGGGGTCTATTGAAGGAATATCGACAAACCGATTGTTTTCCCGGCTGGTCGGGCAGCATTGACAACGCTTATAAATTATGCTATTCGTTCATTAGCATCGAATATGCTTAATTCAACACGCTGAAATACTGCTATCGATGAGATTTTATCGTTATGGGACCAATATGGCATCGTAATCGTAGTAATCCAGTGCAGATCCCCATGATAGCCAGTTGTCGAACAACAGGTCGATCGTCAGATCGTTATCAAAGCATTCGTCGGACAAGGGCGTGGTGCTTCACACTGCTCACATCTGCTTTGAAGGTTTCGACTACGTAGATTTCTCCTCAAACACGACTATTATGGTGATGTAGGGATGACTTCGATTCTTTTGAAAAGGAAACGTTTTTTGAAAACAACTCTTCACTTTTTGTTTGACTGATCATTGCTTCTAATAAGGTCCGAAATAAGCTACGGAGAAGAGAGCGACTACTTTTGCAACTGCGGAATAGTATCCGGCTTCAATACTGTTTGTTTATATCTTTTGTACATTAGTAGCTTTCAAAATATGTTATGAAGTCGGTGAATAAATAAATAAGGATAGCACTAGAACCGTAAAGAATAACAGAACATATGAAGAGGTTTAGTCTGTCTGTAGCGCCATTTGATTGGAAAGGCTTCTGATTGCAAATGATACTTCAGACTCGAATTTTTACAAATATTCGATGGCTTAAATTCTGATAGAGATCGTGAAATCCATCGTGCTTACCCTACAAGATTTAGAACGGTAACAATACAGCAAATGATGATGGCATTAGTACATATCAGAACATATTATAACAATAAAATATACTCCGACACTTTAGACTCTTTTGAAGTTTTAAGAGACCATAGAAAAGGATGCGGTCACCGTCTGATTGCAGCAAACCATGCACACAGAGTTTTCCTGTTTCCGGTTTTATAACGTTATTAGTTGCTGTCTAATTACAAGATATCTGCTGTTTTTATAGATATGGTAATCTAGTTAATTCACCAAAAAACACGAGATGCAAGCAATGTTTATGAATACAAGAGTCCTTTGGATAACTTATGTCATATCAGAGGATGTCGTGGACTTGATCCAAGATTCAAGAATTTATTTTTCCAAGTAATAAGTAGATAAAATAAAGTAGGTAAAATAATAGGTAGGTGAATAGGCAAAAGGTAATAGGCAGCGTAAAATAGGTGAAAGAAAAATTTGTTTTTGTCGGTAAATATTCATTTTTGGATTGAGTTCGGAAACCAAGTTGGACACCTAATAAATGACCACTTTATGAAGTCGCTTGAAAAGAATATAATCTCACAGTATATTTTCAGGCCTTCGAATATACATTGAATACTATTCTCAAACTTCCTCGATTTGATCACAGTTAATAACTCTTACTTTTCCTCTACTATATTTCACTATCTGAAGGATTACCTGTTTAGTTATGTTAGTTTGTCCCAATCCATGATAGCCGTTTTTATAACGATGATGGACCTTTGGCATCACATAGGACAACATCAACTTCTTTTTATCATAGAAATCGTTAAATTTGTCTTCTACAAAGTTGACTCACTTGGATAGAGACTGAGTTCGTCGTTGGTGAGTCGAGTGATTTTGTTATGTGCGAGGTCAAGTCGTCGTGTTCGCGGATCCAGAAGGATCGGCACGCTTTTCAGTGACTGAGCATGGCATACGGTAACGCTGGACGAACAATCGCAACCTTTCTGGCATCCATTGGTATCGCCGACAACAAAAAACAGCAATAACAGTAATATTAACATCTGAAAGTAATCAAAAAGATTGTTGTAAGATGACTATGGTGACGGAATGCGATCGGTGTTTATACGAGAATGTGATAATCCGATCCACGTAAACTGTGACACGAGTTAGTAAACAGTAGACACTTTGTAAGGGAGCTTCTGTTTAGCAGGAATGCTTGGCAAGTCACTAAAAGAACGTTGAGACCTCAGAATGCAAAATCTTCCAAACAGATGAAGTTTTGCGGTAGAAAAAAATTTTTTTTTAAAAATCAAAAGAAAAACTTTCCAGACAAGCCGAACATAATTCAGATTACAGAAAAATTTTATCAGTTCAGGAAAAAATTTGGCCAGATCGTTTCTTATTCGTTGTTCAAAAATAATATTGCATGCAACAATTAATCGGATAGTCGTTGTAGAGATTTCTGATGCAAGTGAGAATTCGATCCTTTCGAATTTTTTTGAAAACAGAAAAAGAAAAAGGAATGCATTGAAAGCCTATACTTCAGCACTTTCAGTAAATTGGAAGAATTTGATTATTCCTTAGATTTTCTCGAAATCGATATGCATTTGCAACATACACCTCAGAAATCCTTAGTATACGTGATAGACACAAAAAGTAGAAAAATAAAAGAAAATAAAGAAGTTGGCTTATGTAGGTTGTTTAATGTAGAACGATATGACTGGTAGTCATCGCGGTTTGTAAGATCGTTCGTTCGTCGGATCGTTCCAATCGACAAGGAATTGCCGCCGGCGGCCTATAACTAAGTGATAATTGCAGCGAACGACCGCATTCTCATGATAGCTGTGCAACCAACAGCAAATCCCCTCAAACGATTGATTTTTATTTTTAAAAATTTCGAAATGTTTATAAAATGGTATCCATCTAATGAATGGTATATCAATGAAAATGGTAATCTATAAAATGGTATTCAATGTACTCATATATATATCGGTATTTTCTCTACAACAAAGAAAATTGTTCAAAAAGAAGAAAGAAAACGACAGAAACTGTAAAATATAAGAGATGAGTGCAGATGTTGTTATAGCAAGTCACAATTTTAGGTCGAAATTAAGAAATGTGTTGAAATACTGGCGGGTCAATAATGGCGTGTAACTGGTTTCGGTCCCAGCCAAGGTCTTTGACGTTGTCTTTCCCATCGTTGATTAATGAACTCGAATATGCGAAGGTCAGCATCACTATAAAAGAAATTCGTAGCAAATTATGAATGCTTTGAAAGCGCTTCCCCTATGATTCTGATGCTTGAACGCTCCCTATGATTTCTGCTTCTGCAGATCGGTAATATACGAGTTTCAGCTTTGACCGTCTCTGGTGACGACAATGCTTGAGTCTAAGGAGGCATTGAAAGCCGTCTTTTTATGGATTTCTGCCCCAGTTGGCATTTTCCTTACGTTTCTTCTCCATTTAGATCTTCCTCTAAATTATTTGAGACATTCGGAAAATTATCGTCCATTATTCCTTTCTCATAGAGTCTAAATTTGTAATATTTGATCAAACTTGTTAGTGAAACTCACGTCAACTACTAGGCAATTCAATCGTTCTACTCAATTATTAGATGAGTTAATAAAGGAACAACATAACAAAAAAAGTAAGATTGAAACTAAGTTTTCGGGCGCTGGGGTTGGACGAATAAGGGGCGGGGAATAAACCGAGATAAGAGTGACCACCATCATGGGACTTTTACAAAGAGATATAGGAGAAATCTGGATGGAAGAGAAGTTCAAATAAATGGGAAGTATTGGAAAACAGACTGCGGGAGCTCGAAGTGACTACAACAACCATCTGCAGTCGGATGGACGACAACTCGGCCGTCCATCACTTGATGATCACATCGGCGCTCGTTATGCCTAGTCGTCATGGATTTATCGCCAGTAATCAGTCTGTCGGTGATTTCATTAGATCACTCAATATGCTAGAGAGAAAATCGAGATGCTTTGAAAAAACGGTGCGCAGAAATATCTCTAAGCAATCTGAAGAAGGAAAAATTGGTTGGGTTTCAACCGTATCAATGATTTTTATTATTATTATCCTAAACAACTAAGAATTGCTATGGATGACTAGCTCAAATAGTTGCCCGTTTGACGGATTATATATGTACGAAAATTGACCATAATGAAAACTTGAAACAGTCTCGTTCACATTTATAAATTAAAGTAATGGCTGTTGTTACGTGTCATTAGTTCAACACTATTATTACCTTATTATTGCTGGTTATTATTCCATTACATCCACAGTATACAGCACGCGAGTATCCGATGAGGTTACTGATTAAAAGCCCAGATGAAGGTTTGAGTTTTTGCTCATATCTCAGCATAATTCGAGCTCTATTTAACATTGTAATCTGCCATTGGAAAAACAGGGAGTAATAAGAAGTTAAAACTTTACCGTCACTGCCATTATTAATTTCACTTATATCATATTAATGATAATGACTATGAAGAAACTAGTCAAGGTTGAAGGATTAAGTTTTCAAAGTTAATCGGTCCCTGAAGGATGCACCATACATTCGTCTTCAATTTTCTAGCTTCGTTTGAAGGTGATCGAATGCATATCTGGCCTTTACAATGATTCGCTGTGGCCTCCCGCTGCACTGAGTCAGTGCTGCTTATCCTCCCAGACGAGTCTGAGACCAGTCTGGTACCAATTTACCGACCAGAGAGGGATGGAGGGCTTCGTGAGCCACGAGCGCTATATCAAAGCAAAGACCTTAAGTGCGACACGGAACACCTCCAACCACTGCGCCACATGCACATTTTGTAGGAAATATTAAAAGCCATAACTGTTACTGTGAGAATTGCTACAATCACTACTAATATCGTTCATGGTCGTAAACGCTTTGCAAATATAAGTTTTCCTACAGTCACAAGGCAGTTGTCGGAAAAAAGCTCGGTTCTAACAAATCTCAAGGATTTTGGGATAATAAAAAAGTTGACCTGTCATTTCTACCTGAAATCTGTTCATTATAATGCACCGGTGAATGTAAAATGGCAAGCGGTGGAAGTTGAGAGAACAACGAAATTTGTGCTCCTCTTGATTGTGGCTCTCGGACCTATTTCTGCTAAAACCTCCTACATGGGTAGTCATTCCGTTCCTACGTGACTACTGCGTTTTTTGATAGCAGTCTCTCTTCGAGAAACAAGTATTACGAACGAGTGAAATGAGCGAAGGTAGCATCAAGTGAACCGAAATGTTGCTTATGCAGCATTTACTCAGTTCCTATATGCAAACAGATGTACTTTGTTGTGATATGACAGCGCCGGCTTTCTAGAGTCACTCGAGATCGTATCTTTGGGAATGACGTTCAGAAAACATGTAAAGAGAGGCCTTTGGTGTCTCACGAACTGGAAACAAGCAAAGAAGTAACGACTGTAAAACTACAAAAAGAGTGGAAAAAGCGGTAGTCCTTGCATGACATCTCAACATTGACTGTATTTTTATCTAAGATATTTGCCAATAAATCGTTAATAGCCACTGTCGCTCACTTATCAGTGTTATCGTGGTAGTGGTGACAACGCTGCAATTTGAACACTTCATGTAGTCGAGACTTCAAGCGGAAAATTGCGAAGATTCATCATTAAACGATTAGGCATTGAAACTGAGCATTTTTTATTATGGAAATTCTGTAAACATGACGACTGAAGCTCGTGTTTGGACAACTGCCAAAAATCTCTTGATCACAGTTTTAGAGGAGTTAAAGACTGCACAAAATCATGGAAGAGACTTTGCTCTATCGCCTCGATTGTGCACGTGATTTCTTTAGAAGAAGCTCCAATTGTAAATGTATTCAGAACTGGGATTTACAATAATGGGTACGAAATTAAATCCTTAACTTTCTCAACGGCAGGGCGACATCTGCAAGCATAAGCGGACATTACGGAACAACGTTATGTATTTCTGAACAAAATCGCCCTTCTTCGTTCGTATTCATGCTCGATCATAAGGACTTACGCCTTGAGACAGAAAATAAATGAAAAATCAGTAATTCGTGGGCTTTACAGAATCAAGATTTTATCTGGGTAGAGTGGAAAATTGGTATAGCAGAAAGTATTGTTTAATACATAATTGGCACTGAGTGTTCACAGCGCTTTTTTCATTTGTCGAGAGGATAAGGATTTTCACTTGTTTCAAAAATTCATGGAGAATTCATTGGATGGACATTTGATACATTCAAAAGAATGCTTGACAATATGGTTTCAAATAGATCTGAGGATTGTGATGAAGAAAAACGACCTTACTTTACTATGCATTGAGGTGAGGATTAAATGTCTGAAAGATGGAGATCAAGTGACACGGAAGAAAGAAAAGCGCCTTCAGCGAAAGTGGAGAAAATAATTGTTAGTTACGCAATGAGCGACCGATGGTCGCTGAAGCGACGTCCCGTTGAGAATACTAGCGGTTACAGTAGTGACTGACCGCTTCATCTACGCATACTGAAAAACTCCGCCAAATCATCAATAATTATATTCTCCATTCTGTTCGTGATAGTAAAGAATGTGTAGAAACCAAGAAGTCATGATTTACAAGCCAATTTCGTGATGACTCTGAGTTTCGATGAATGGAAGCGAGGGATACAAGTCTTCAAATTCCAACTGAAAGTATCAAAGGCAAGCTTTCAAAGATTTTAAACGTATCAGCCCCAACATGTAGAATTGATAACAAAAAGCAGTCCTTCTACCAAATAAGAATTTCTAGAGTATGCACCAGAATTAATGATTGAGGTTCTTTCCTGGAATGCTGAACGAAAAATCCATTTTTTTTTTGTCCCTCAGTAACTTGAGCCCCCATGGGCTACTTTGGCACCCTATAATGGAGACAAAAAGAGACAGCATTAGCTCTCGCTTAAATCAGCTGACGATTAATTATAGAGCAGGTGATACAGGTAGTGAATTAGTATCGACTATTTCTTATCATAAAAACCACTAGTTTTCATTCCTAGGAATTTCTCGCATTGATTCTTGCAAAAGATTTGAAAAAGAGCTTTTTGATTTTTGAAGTCTAGTAATCTTGCTAATACTATTATGTTTGCTGACAATCTGAACATATCGCATTACAAACCTCTGAAATACACCTCAGTTATCATATATAATGAGAAGAAATGAGTTTGAAGTTTCTACTGCAAAAAACAGTAGAACAAATAGGTAAATAATAAACTAAATAAATGGCTAAAATGTGGTTGAAAGCTTGTTAGAGGCCAGCCATTGGCATATTACGCAGTATGGCACCTGGACATCACAGAAGACAGAATAAATACGTGGATGATTGATAGATACCGTAATCGATCTCCATCGATTATCCGGACGAGCCGAGGCGAATCCGGTCCGTTATGTGGACTTTTTCTACAAAACTTTATAAGAACAAGCTGGTGACACGGAATGGATACGTATTGATCGGCGGAATGTGATGATTGGAAATTGGAACAGGGTGATAATTAACATCTAATCGATAGCTATGAGAGCGAAATTCCGTAGGTCGTTCCGACGGAGATTCTTATCATCAAGGCTATTTCAAAAAAATAGCACTGACTCGAGATAATTTGTGGTTTTCAACGACTTTGCAGCACCTTAATTCGTTTTACATCTAGCAATTTCACTTCTTTAAGTACGGGACAAGGAGGCTAGTAAAGAAGGGAAAGATAATTTCAGCGCTCTAGATCTTTTGCTCTGTGATGGTGAAGTAAATAGGAATTCCATCGCAAAGTCGTTGAGATCATCGTCATCTTGTAGTTGGTATTGGTACAGTTGAAAAACACAATCAAGGAAGGCTTGATTAATATGAGTCAGAAATTTGCAGACGGTGGAGGTTATGGAACGATGGAAAAGCAAGAGGAAACGTAAACGGCGCGTAGGTAACACTGGGTGAACCCCGATCAAGTAAGTTAAAAACAATCTGGCAAAAGTGTCGCAGCACTTGGAGTACATGTCAATAGAAAGTGAATTAGAAAGTGTCGGGAAATTTCCTGATGAAACCATTATTTTTCAGAACCGACTACTGATTAGATTCAACACTGATTGAATAATTCTGCAGTTTTCTTAATCAGCAGACACGATTTCGTTATTAGACTATTTATCCAGTACAAACAGACAGAATAATGTACAATTGCACAGGCTGACGATTCGGCAATTTCGCCCTCTTTGGAGTTTACAAAAGCCAAATTGCCACGCGTTCTTATCAGCGAAACACTTTGTAACTGAAGTAGATGTCTTACTGAGTATATTGCATGACATTTTGACTCTTTTAAGCTCTGACGAAGACGAAAACCGCCAAAACGTGAGCCACAGCATCACTGTATTTTTATATTGTATTGTCCAATTGTACTCAAGAAATACTTAATCACTTACTTAAATATTTAGATGGTCCATCTTGACTAGTTGTGCGGACTCCAGCACATATTCCAAATGGTATATTGCCGGTCATGCATATAATATTCCTTGGTTTCCTGACGTAACCTTACAAGGGCTTTTTCAGGCATTCACGATTTCGTTTCCAAGGAATGGATTTCGGTAATGGATCCTTGGCTAGACTTCCTACTAGTTGATTTGGCGATGATATTAGACCGAAAGCAAAAGCAGAAGTAGGAAAGAAAATCAACCGACCGCTCACGGATGATGCAGAAGCGGAAATCCCTTGAGAAATAGTCTAATAATCTCGTGTCCCATGAATAAGAAAATTACGGTGCTATTACTTTCGAACCACATTGAAAATACTGGCAGATTCGACGAAGTAATCAAGAGGAATACTGAGCTGAAATGGCATTTATATACTATGAAATTCTGCATTTTGTAAACGGTCAGTGCAACCTGATTATGAAAGTCTCCTTTAATAATCACGCAAGGACATGACTTTCTCAAATGCTTTTTAGAAAAAAAAACACGACTCTATAAGTAATGTGGCTCAATCTTCTCTGAAACTTAGAAGTATGTGCGCTTACAACTAGACCAATCGTTTGTGATACAATTTTCTGTCAGAGGGTGTAAAAAATGCAAAATTATATTAGTATTGATCTTGAGCATTACTGAAGAAGCAGACCAGGTGAATTGCATTTTTTTTTGAATTGACGGAAGCTATGTTTGAAAAAATCAGCATCAAAAGAGGAAGCGATGAGCGAAGACACAGGTGTGGAAGGCGGTAGTATCAATAGAAAACTTGACACCATAGAGGTTGTTCGACGTGCCCGTTCTTCAAAATTACTGGTAACGGTGAAGGGAAAAGGGAGATAAGAAAAAATTAACCAAACACCGTAATGAGAAGAGAAAATTGAGGCTGAATAAAATGTCTAGGGGCTTCAGGTGATGCCCAGAGTGCTCCTCAGGTAGTGAAAACAAATGCTTGAATACTGGAACAGAAGAGAATATTTTGGATTAGTATACCATAAATTCATGCGAAGAAATTATCATAAATTCCTCACAATCGAGGTTAGGAATTTCTTACTTATGACAAGCTAAAAGGACCCAAATTGCAATGGTATGGAAAGATTAGTCTTAGAGCCCAAAGGATTGAATTGCACTTGAATGAATAAGACTTAGTCATAAGTGTCGAGATCGGACTTAACGCTACTCAGCGAGAACATGACTGGAAGTGGGTGCAAATCCTCGTCCATCGAAGGTCACATCAACTAGACCGTCATGAGTAGATGTTGATGGATGGTGGTGAAGAAGAAGAAGGAGTGGGGCAGTTGGGAATGTGGCTGGTGCCGGTGGACGAATTGGGCGGGCAGTTAGGACACAACAAGGAGATTCATTTACGTACGAAAAGAAAGAGACCGAATGAAAAGAAGAAAGAACGAATTACGAGACAAGAAAAATTTACACCCTTCTACTGGAATGTGAAGTGAACTCGAATAGCACAATATTTGATTATTCGAGATTGCAGCAGATTAGAAGTGTTGGATGAAGGTAATAGGAAGATCAGTTTGTCTAGCATTTTGTTCGGTGCAATCACTATGGTAATCGATCTTTTGTGTTTTCAATGCAGAAAAATCTTTTTGATCCTTTTTGTCTGCACAAATATTTCTTTGGATAAAAGAGTATTGTAGAAAGTCAAAGCAAGGAGTTCGCCAAAGAACAGAATATCGTGATGAACAAATGTTTTCGACTTTCGTCTACAACATACGAATTTATTATGAAATCTCATCACGCCCTTCTAATAAGATACGAATTTCCATAATTTTTCACTTGCTAAGATCAAATGTAAAAATATTTCTTGGCAAGGACATTTATCAACACGAAGTTTGTTGAGATGCTTTAGTTCGGGTGTTATTCTGTACTGAGGAATGCTGACTGACAGGCAGTCCTCGAACGCCGGAGGGAAATCGAACCTTTACCGGTAACGGTGAAGCTTAAGTTCAAATCCCGTCTGGTCCCGATTTTGTGTCGCTCATCATTCTTTGATATATAGTCATAACATGATAACTGCTATAAAAGGGATGTAAGAAAGAAATCTTGTAGTAATTGTGTACATAGATTGACACTCACTAATTCGTCTGAAAGAGTTCTCGTGCCAAAAACTGGGTTACTCCAGTTCACGTTAGAATCCACGAATGTCAGTCACAGAAACCCATAAAGGCTTTGTTCATGAGTTTTTCTTACAAAATATTGAGGACATAACTTACCTTACGTACACTTTAGTGTAAGTGACCGTGACACTTGCGGCCTTTTGAAACCTTTTTCATAGCATAATAGGCTTTTTAAGTTCTTCTTCCAAATTATGAGTCGAAATGTAGGACGGTGATCACAAAATACTAGCTCATCGAGTCTTTACTGGTTGCTGATTGCTAAGATGATACTGATTCCAAGTCACGCCGTTATAGAGCGTTACGTTATGAGTGGAAGAACATGAATGAGAAAAACAGCTCACGGATCTTTCTAAGCACTAGAGATTTCTGACTAAACTTGACCAACTCTAAAAGTTAAGAGACCGTGCAGTAAGCAGAAGTGCCTGCGCTTTCGTAGAAATTTGAGCGTCGCTTCTAAATACTCAATTAAGTACTGTAATTGACCTCCAATCTTTTTTCGAACATTGTCTCACTATCTAATTTGTGAAACACCCTATTTCATTGGCTCACATTTGAGCTCACGTTTGAGCTCTTAAGAAACTGAAGATTCCTTGCATGGTCAATTCACAACGGTTCCACCGATGAATGATTTCCATTGAGGTCTTCAATTTTCTAGCAAAATAACATCCCTCTTAGACTGGCAGCGTGCTAGCAAATGTCATGCAGATGGCTATTTTTTTTGGTTCTCCATTTTTTTTCTGAGGTTCTCCTCTTTTAGGTTCCTGGCGTGTGAATGAAGAATTGTAAGTATCCTTGCAAAATAACAGTTTTTATCTCATGCATTCGATAACATTAATTATTAGTGACTCGCGATAAAGTGAAGAAAGATAATGATGGAATGAAAAATGTAGAAATTAAGAGATATAAACTGAGCAAAAAAGCTAAGCAAAAAGAAAGGAAAAGAAGCTAAGGAAGAAGAGGGAGCAGCGAAGAGATGATGGATGACATTTTCCATTGAGTAACTTGTTAGCATTGTCATAGCAGCATAATCCTTGACACTTATTCGCTAAGCCATATCTAAGCCGCTTAAGGACATAAACGTACTTGCATATGTGTATTTGTGTGGCTGATGAAGGACAGTGTTTTTCAAGTGACAAGCACTATGACGATGAATTGGTCGACATTCGGTCGATAACAATAGGATGAGCCACTAAGAACATCTGTGGTGACGATAATTAACAATTATTGGGCCTACGTCGTCGAACATCAAGCAGTTAACGTCTCGTGGTTTTGATAAGAAGTACTGCCCACCGTCAAAAATGTTAAACAACACCATAACATAGATAAATCAAAAGGAAATAAATAAACCATCGATTGTTATTAGATCTCATAGGTGGCAAACTGATTGATATAGTTTTAATGTCTCCCAAAATTTTGCTCGGCTCTGTGCCTATCGTAATCTCCGCTTCACCTGAAGTTCTCCTTTATCTATTCCATGGATATTTCACGTCATAAAACTTTAAAAAACATTGATTTCAAACTCAATTGTTTTTTAGTAAATTCAAAAATACACAATACTGTTGCTGCCCAACAACGAATGATTTAGCTGCGGACATATATGATGATCTCGATTCTTCTTATGATCCGAAAACCTCCACTACACAGAATTCAAAATGCGCTCAGAATTCGCGATCTATTATAGAGACGTCGTCAATGCGGCAGAACATCGAAATAAAAGAAAACCTGTAGTCATTGAAGTTTTCGCAACGAAACTGGTCACAGTTATTTTCTATGATTAATGGTGGTATGTGGTATATGAATGATGGAATGGTGAAACACAGTCATACAACAAACGTACGAAGTTGTAGGAAGAATCTATCGTTGATAGAGAAGGCGAATTTTTGCCAACGAATATGTCTTTGTAGTGGATCGACAGCTCAAGATAATTGCTTTTCAACAAGTAACAAAATCCCGATGAAGAATCGAAAAAAAGAAGTCTACTCAAGGCAGTCTAGTTTGAGAGTGCCTTATTTTTTCTAAATAAATGCTCTTACTCAGCGAATCTAAGTATCTGTTGCTTTGATAAACATGAGAATCTTCGGCCATTCTGCTTACGGACTATTACAAAACAATCAGTCTAGTGATTAAACGCATGCTAACTCTATTCTCAGTCGTTCCATGCTTTCGGGAAAATCTATTCTCCTTCTCTTTCACTACCTACCCTAGTAAGGGTCAACTCAAAAGTACGGCGTTTGATTCTATATTGTAACTTATAAATCAAGGAGGGAGACTACAGCTCCGACGCGGAGCCAGTTCTACCACATTTTCCAGCAGCTACGCCTATGCACGATTACGAGAAAACGAAGCACATCCAGCAGTCAGCATTATGTCACCTTTTATCGTAGCATCACTATTTACACATTTTTATAGACATGTAGATTCCAAATCAACATAACTATGAAAGTTTGCATTAGGCACAGTGATTGGTGATATCGTTCAACTGACGCATGGTCCTCGCTTTAGCTCTGCATCGAAATAACAGATCTACTACCCATACGTCCAGAGTCACCAAAGTAATGACATAGTTTTCTTATGTAATGCATAATTATCTATCAGAAAGACAAGTTCAAACACTTTCGCAGATGATGAGTGTAAGATACCGCGTCGAATCGAAGAAACGTTGAAATGGATGTGCGTAATATGTAAACACAAGTAATACGAACACATATGCTGAATTAAGAGAGTAGAGGTACAAAAACTCTCGTGAGCTCTTTAGTTCCTCATTTAGCCCATCCTGAAATCCTTTGAAACAGAATTTTACATTTCAAAATTACCGTGGATTGAAGCAGCTTTTGATAGAAGACACGCTAGCATCTTTACTGTCATCGTCTTTCCGGTGAGAAAGCAAAATCCAAAGGACCAAGACATTTAATCGCGAAAGGAAGCTTTGTAAACGTCTGAATCATTTTTTGAGACACCGCTTTGCTGCTTTGAGGTTGCGTACCCATATTTTTGGCCTGGATATGCAAATGCGCCCTAGCGAACAATGGCAAGATCATCCCGTTACGAACAGATTGACGGGCTCTTAATGAACAAGTCGGCTCGTCTGAAGTAACGGCAATGAGACGTCGATGAGGACCCGAATGCATCTGAAGTGTTTGCTGGTTTATAGTTGGAAGTGAAATGATACGGCTATCTATGGATATAAATTGGCATGTTAACATTCGCTCATGAATGTTTCAAAGTCACTAGAGATCTCAACAGAAGCAGCGACTATAATGGTGGGGTTTCTTGGGATGATTATCACTCATATAGACATTACCTTTCTCAGGATCATCATCATCGTCGTCATCATTGAAAAACTATAATTAATACTATCATTATTGAAAAAGTCACTACGATCATCATCGATACTATGTGTATTACTCGGATACTATGTGGACTACTCGGAATACTTCATTTATCTATGTCATTACTCTTAAGTGGGAGTATGATATATTGCCCATAAACTCTGTGAATACTTCAAAATAAGTGTACTCATAAACAGATCCAGTAGTTAGTTCCTGAAGCAGTGCATTGAATCGTTAACCCGATAAGTACGGCCCACAGCTCAGGAAGTTATCATGGCTCATTGTGAATCGTTCACAAAGCAAGCAGCACTTTAAATCTGCTATACAAAGACAAACATCTGCTTCTAATTCATCAGCGATTCTTCTAAATTCATAAATTTGTTTAGCTATGATTTAGCATAAATAATGGGCGAAAAGAGACATTTTACAACTTTCGACTTCCTGAAAACACTCAAAACAGTAAGCCAATGCCTTTGAGGCTTCTCAAAATCAAGCAGCAATAGAACACGAATCAACTTGTTAGGACCTGTGGTACTTTGAGCCACAGTACTCATAGCTGAAACTGCGTAAAGAATCGCTCAGAAGGAAATCGCGTTTGTCCAACTTTGATCAAATAAAGCTGATGACATCCGTTTCACAACCGATGAAGAAGACTCTATATTTAGCCGATTTCGTACCGTGTAACTATAAAGAATGCCTCGTTTTTCATTGCCAATTGTACTGTTAGGCCATCAAGAGAGTTCGCTGACAAACTTCAAGCCATATCTCAAGTAAAGAGCTGTTCGAAAAATTTGATGGCACTCACACAGACGGATTTCTTCCATTTGAATCCAAAGAAATAAGAGCAGATGTGAAAAATATGACACTTTTGTGCTCAGAATTGTGAACCAGTGTTTCGTACGTTATCATTTTATTCCTAAGCCAAACAGACGTGTATTGTTAATTTCGAGCCCTCCTGTGATTTTAGAAAAGTCACTGGCGTTGACTCTTAACATAGGCGGCTATCGTATCTGAATCAAGTTAGAAAACTTCAAAGGTAGAGCGCAAAATCTCACGGTCACAGATACTCGTCCCTGGAGTTCATCCTAGACTTTTTGGCGTTTCTTCAATAAGCTTAGATGCTTTTACGTGTTGATGGATTTGTGTATCATAACTCATTATGCCCTGTTTTTGCGTCATAAGTTCGCTATTGATGCACCGGTTCTGAACTGCTTGTGAGGCTAGTTGATTCAAAAAGCCATTTTAAGAGATTGAGGTAGAATGAATCTAATCATGAAGAACCTATTAAGATGCTTCAGTAAGATTAGCAATCCTTTTCCCAAATTACTTATCATGAAAGTGGCTGGTAGATCACAGAGTTTAAAAGAATCAAGCAGAATACCTGCGAAATTAATGAGAAACTATTTTACAATTTTTATGAGATAAAACAGCAAAAATTTCCATTTTGGTAATGATGCACAATCGAGCATTCTTTTTTCCTCAACTCTGGGAATCGTACTTGATATTTCCAAATTGTCAATAACAACATTTAGTCGCACGGCAGTGTTGATAGAAGGATGAGTGGCAAGTCGTGGTTCAAATCCTTTTCGTAGGACAGTAAATCTCGTAATGATTTTTTCTTACCTCATATTCCGAAAATTAGAAAGATGGACCACTGATGCTGACTATTTATTGACTTCGATATTGCTCCAAAGTTTCACCCTTTTCTATAATCAAAACACAGCGTTATGATAAAATTTATTCTGACTGCTGATATTTAGCGGGTTCCCCTTTTTCGAGGTCTAAAAAATTGGGTTGCCGAGATAACAACCTGAACTTTGCAGGCTCTAAAGAGGGTGAAATCACCGAGATATCCAGAATGAACTTCATTATAGCAACGTCGCGTTTACGACTTCTAAAGGAGAATCTGTGAAATCTCGAAGGTGTCTTTGAACTTTGGGAAACACCTAAGATAAGTTTCCGCTGTTCGTTGCTGTTCGATGGTCGATACAGACGAGCCGTATGCTCCCAAAGGGCGTAAAATGTCATGGAAATATGACCAAATAGTATCAATGAGTTTCATCAATTTTGAAGAATAAGAGATAAAGCTCTCTGCTCAAATCATTTCCTGAGAATGTGTCATGCTATCATTCTCAATCTTTAGCTCCTTTCAAAGTGAATGACTGCATATCTGGCGTTTACAATGGCTCGCGTACCGATGTACCAATCTGTGTTGCTATCCTCCAGCTAAGTCTAGCACCAGATTACTGGCCCTGAGGGGATGGAAGGATTGGAGGGCCGCAAGTGCGGGAATGAACCATCTACCACGTGTGCGACGTAGAGCACTTCTAACCACTGCAAAATACCCGCTCTCCCATCGAAATATCCATCCACAAATTAGATGAGGAAGGGCAGCCAAGAAATGTAACGAAATCTTTTTATCATCTGCTCACTGTTGTCCTTCGTTCTAAGCCCACCGTACAGAAATACACTTTTTTCTTGCATCAGTGTAATAATTTCTGTAGCCTTATTTAGTTTGAGATAAATTTCCGTGCTAAGAATTGACATCAAAATGAAAAAAAAGATTCAGCAGTTTCAAATCTCGGTGGTCACCTGCCAGTAATTTACGCAGAGCAAATGTTTCTCACAGCTGTCCAGCTAGTGAAAAGTAATCTTTATAGGGTTAATTAGAGTAACGGTAGAGGCCAAGTCTCCAGCAGTGCGTTTGAGTGATGATGATGCACTTTCGTCGTTGTCTGGGATGGTCCGAGGTCTCTGTTGTGTTTGATCCCTTTTCAGCTGCGGACAAGGTCAATCTCACGATAATACACTGAATGGCCGCTTCAGTAATTTGCTGTCAAGACGGACACCATTCAGAGATGGACAATAGGCCATAAAAATCTGAGAAAAACAATTTACCAAGATTTTGGAAGGACCGCTTTGTTGAAATTGCCTACTCGCAATACTGTGATAAATAAGCTTTTTACTTCAGATGATATAGAGAGAAAACAGATACACCTAGATAGAAGTGAGCAATTCCAGAACCGCATTATCGTTGTATCTTATAAATACGTTGATTGGATGATCACATAACATGTTTTGAGGCCGTTTGTGAGGTCTGATACCATTGGTAACCAGAAGTAATTAAAATTGCAGTTTTGGTGCCTCTCATTTGCATATTTTCTTGTAAAACTTTGGTATACAACTTCTCTAAACTTGCTCTTTGGTGGAGCTGTCTTGAGAACAAATTCGCTTGTTACTTATGCACAAATGGGGCGTAGGAAAGAATGCTAATGAAACGTGGTAAGATGGCAGAGATGAGGACTAAGATATACTTCACGAAGTTTAAAGCTGGAAGAGCAGTCTGGAAGATCAGTTGCATACGATTCGCCCACAGGAATCTTCATTATTCTTGCACGCCGTTTCAGTAGCATATTTCCCTGTGTGCCATTCGCGCTTGAGTAGCAAGCGAATTTGTTCTCACTACAGCTTCATCGTAAAGCAAGTACAGGCAAGTTGCTCTTGCGAGAAAATGAGCAATTAAACGATACCAAAATCATATAATTTTATTTACTTCTGATTGAAAAATTAATTGCTCTAGTGCCAAAACATATGGAATGACCTAATATCACTTTCCTTCCTCATAAACCACATCAGTAATCACTGCGTTACTCCATCTTAAGATAAACTAAAAGTAATCGAAGATTGAGATGAAATTGAAGCGAGGTTCTTAGATTTTCAGAGATAGTTTTTCTACAATCTTAACAGTCTATAAATCCGAACGAAGCATTTCAAAGATGTTTTGAATAAACCGCAAACCTGAGCAGATTAATTGTGCTAGTCATGGGCATAGTTTATCCATACCCAAAATTCGACGGTGCACTTTAATTAGAGAGAAAACGGAGCGAAAAGCAGCGATTCACTCTATAATCTATATTAGAACTTCAAAATAAAACGTTCTCACCTACTTAGTGAACTTGCACCACGATCCGTAGGCACTTTGACACCTCTCGTAAGCCTTAGTTTCTTGCATAACCTTCAGTTTTATAGGATAATACGATAATATAACTCGACTGACTGATTGAATATGACTTCTATACGAATGAATATCCAACAACGGAATTTTTTGATATTGAACGACTCAGAAGAATCACGTGGCTCAACAAATATCCCTTGATTTCCCTTTGAGGAAATTCCATTTCATACACATACTTCAAAGCTTTATTAATAAGTTGGAGAAAAAAATCCATGAAGACACTAGAGAATCATATTCAATAAACTTTCGAGTAAAAACTTTTGAAGAATTTACATAATCTTTGAGTTTTTATTTTCTTAGTGGCAATCCGATAAACAGAGACGGCTGTGTACATATTTGTGCAGTGTTATTCCATTGTACTAATGAGGTGGATACTCATATCCAAATCCGATTAATTTTGTATATTCGATTATTGCCCGATAGGGATGGATTCATCAATTAAGCCGAATCATCGTCGTCAACGACTGGCTCGTCTTCGAAGAATCAGCAACGAGAGGGCCGTTGATTACCACAACTTGAGAGGCTCTGGAGATCGAAAGTCTGATGATGAATATGATGACGCCAGTCACCTAAGAGCTCTGAGTCTTGGCTTTAATTCCCATGAAAAGTAAAGCTTAATAGCGTCTATTGAGCACTGGTCTCAAATTAGAACAAATTTCATGAGCTTACATAATACGTTGCTTTACTTGATGTTATCCCATTCCTTTGCAATCTTCACTGAGTTCAGCGCTCCACAACTGCTCATGCTTTTCGATTTACTGCTCCAAAACCAAAAGTACAATGAAGAAGACAATTCATGTCAGTATGTGACTTGCACGAAAATTCTTATAATGCTATAAATTCAATGTCTTTTAGAAAGCACTAAATGAAGTTTCTGGAATTACTGAACCAGTAAACTTCTAGTCTCATCGTTACTGAATAACTAGAAGACCGCTATGAATTTAGTGAAAGAAGCAAAAGTGGAGTGCAACAAAAACATCATCATGCGTAATCAGCGCCATTAGTTGTTCATTAACGGGGAAACTTCATTGTCACCTATTTTCCTACAGTGGGTGGAATAAAGTGGATAATTATTTAATGAAATAAGGTCTATCGAACCAGTACGTGTAGGGTTTTGGTTCGAGGTGTCTTGCGATATGTGGTAGGTGGCTCGATCCCATAGGTCACTGTGTGTAGCAAATAACTATTTATTTCCTTTACGGCGCTTAATGGGGTAGAAAACATGACTGACTATTAAGATATTGATCAACACCAATTACTTTACCTGTTTTATCCTTACTCTGCCATGAAATGTCCCAGCATATAACTTGAAGTGTAACTTTAACTATTCTGGATCTTCTTGGCTGCGTAGGTGGGCGCTCTATTATCGATTAAGAAAGCTCGTCTAAACAGTTATAGTGAGCCTTGAATTTCTATCAAGAAAAGCGACTTATTATTGTTCTTTTCAGTCCCATGAGATTAGCACTCATAGAGCCTAGAACTTGCACATATATTTCCATTTTCGGTTGATCAGTTCTTCAGCGATAGTTTATAACATTGAACAAAGATCACTTTTCTTTTCAGATGGTGCGCCGTACAAATGACTCCAATGAGAATTATAGAAGTAATAGAATGCGTAATTAGCCTTAACGACGACAATCATGGGCCTATCAATGTCCCAAGATAGTGGTTTTGCAATCCCGAACATCCAAGTATCGCTCGCCGATCCACAAGTGAGGGGAGATATGGTTATCCAGATGCGCGAAGTCAAACAAGATCACTTTTGTATTTCACAACACTTAACAGCACAGTTAAGCCCGCAATCTTCTCCTTAGTACCGGATGTGTTCGAAGATAATTGTTAGTTAGTAGCTGACCAATTTCTTCGTGCAACAAATGAGCTTCATATGTGAGATTTTCGGTATCATTAGATCTTTCCATTGCGTCCTGGGGAATGATCGCTATCGCATATTATCGCGAAGATATCGCGTAACTAATCATGCTTGATCCCTGCCGTCGACAATATTTGTCACTGTGGTTGCTCTTTGTGATGCCGACAATGTACCACTTTCATCAAAATTCATAAAGCAGAGGATTTTCAAAGCATTATTATGTGTGAAGTTTTAGTTTAAATGTCAAATCAAAGTGCAGTTTTGGTAAACTTTTTTTTCACGAAGTATTTTGAAGCGTCGATACGTTGCCGGAGCATTAACAAAAACGAGGTTGATAACAAGTTTATTATGATGACAGTTCGACATCTTTATTTTTTTGTAAGCTAGCTCTTCAACAACTTAATCTCCTTCAATGTATCAAGGACCGACTATTTGGCGGGATATAAAATAACTCCAGATTCTGATGAGGATGAAGTCATAAAAACGTGACTTATTCAACGGCAACATCCTTTCCTTCTTCTTCTCCTTGCAGACAGTGATGGCGCTATAAAAGAAAACTCTACCACCCCAAAAAGATTGTTCACCCCGCAAAATTTGCTGTGCTGATAATTTTATTCAATAATTTTTTATTTATTATTTATTTTTTATATAATATAATTTTATATCTATTATTTAATAATTTAATAATTTGCTGAATCTTGTCAATGATACTCGAGTAGCATATTAGTAAGGGGTGGTTTGTAATACTAGTTTGGAAAGTAAGTTTTCATGGCTTGATGAAACATTCAAAATTCATGCATATATTCAGATAACAACTACAAGAACTATTCTTGATACAGGTCTTCATTTCCACCACTTTCTGAAATCGCTCTGCCATGTTTCTGATTTGATTGAAGAACCACTTGTTCGGCTTTGAATCAAAGAACTCTTGACATGCTTCTTCAACATTGTCGGAAGCTTCATATCGGCGACCTTTCAAAGAGTGTTGCATTGATCAGGCCGTAATCAGATGGAGCAACGTTTGGACTGTAGGGTGAATGCGGTAGAATCTCAACTCCGTCCCATACTTCAAACTTTGTTTTTTTTTTTTTGCCTGTGTGTGGTTTTGCGTTGCCTTGCTGAAACGAAGTGCGCTTTCGATGAACAAGTTGTGAATGCTTCTCGGCCAACTTGCAAATATAGGCAAATCTCCAGCTTTTTTGTCTGTTTTATTTTTGAGGACTTTCGAGAGTCCCGGATTTCAGGATTCTATGAAGAATGCACGCGCCAGTGTTCAAATAACACTGATAATGATTACTGGGGCCTTCAAACATCAGTTGAAGCTATACTCAGAAAGTTTGAAGACTTTTGTGGACAATGAAAGCCAGAAAATGAATTGAAAGCAAAAAGTTTCAAGAAAAGAAGCGGTCGCTGAATCGTGCAAGAAATCGCTGTAATTTCGACACACTCTCTTACAAAGTAACTCCAATCCCGGTTGTCCATCTGTAAGAAGAGTCTGATTTTGTAGTTTTTCACCTTATTTTAGCTCACCGTCACGTTATCTGTTGTCTCAAGCCTTGATTTTGATTAGGTCTACGATAGCCCGGAGTTCAATGTTGATAAATTTTTCCAATTAATTCGACGAGAACCGTATGTAGGGAAGCATTACATTGGAAACATCACAACCGCTTGTGCTTCCATGACCTTCTCTGATTACTCTCAATTGTCCGCTGAAATAAAAGGAATAAAATCTCCTTTTTTCTAATTAGTGTTACATTCTTTTTTGTAATGTGACTCTTGTCATCGACAACCGGCTTTGTGTCTTTAGTCGCTGTTATCGCCTTATGCTTTGAAAAACATTGAAGAACACCTCTTATTTTTTATTATCTTTATTTTGTCATTGCTCTTATGGTATGTTCAATCGCAAAAAAATGGTGTTCCATCAAGAGTGATGGGCATGGAAATACCATACTTCGTTCAACTCTCAAACTTACTGCTGGAGTTTTCTCTCTCTCTCTCTCTCTCTCTCTCTCTCTCTCTCTCTCTCTCTCTCTTCCTTTTTTTCTTCTTCTCCACTTCTTTTTCATCCGATGCATTTGTTTGACTCACAGGTATGAACAACATTAGCACTTCAGCACTTTATTCGATCCATCATCATAGTGGTTTTTTTTCTGTGCGAATCCCAGTAGTTCTAACGTTCAATTCGTTTTTCGTCTTCTTCTTAGATGACGTAGATGCTAGACGAGCATGTCTCCTTGCAATCTCGAGGATAACTTTGCCGTGGCGTTCCATAGGACATTCTTGTAGACTACCGGAGCGAAGTGGAGAAAGACGAGGAGGGGGTGGATGTCGGCTCCACGCGCCCCGTGATCAACGACTCGGCCACGGAGACCTCATAAACAACATTACTTACTTGAATACTTGGAAGGGCCGTTAACTGGTATTACGAGTGCCAGCACAGTTTCCATTCGTTTTTCCTTCGTCCATAGGTGTTGGTCCATTTCGAGCATGGTGACGTACGCGAGGCAAATTCGGTAAAAAAAAACATTAACAGAATAAAATTATGAAGTCTCTATGTTTTCAGTCGAAAATAAGGGCTGACTTTTTAGCTTAAATGAGATTTTTCTTATGACTTACCTAAGATTATCCTCTTTCTCATGTTGTTTGTTGTATGTCCTAGAACTTTGATCAAAGCGTCCACTGAACATCTCTACGCAGTTTCATACGAAAAGGTAGGTTTTCTTGAAACAATAACCAATAGTCAACCAAGATGGCATCAAAGTCAATTTCACGCAAAATCACGAAACTATGGCGCCTTTCAATCTGAAATAGCCGTGATCTATAGATAAATTTTCGCGGAAAACCACAGTGAGTCTTTCTTTACTATCAAACATGGAATGTGACAGAAGAGGAAACCTCACTACAAGGCCTTTATAACAGTTTTACATGAATAACATTATGGCACAAGTGGACTTTGATAGTTTAGCTAAAAACTTCACTACTAATCAAAATTTTCAAAGCTCCCTTGACATTAAGCTGGAAAGTTTTTGATTAGTCATGTTTTTGTTCTTAGAGTCCCTAGCAGTTGTCGTCTTGCGTATACAAATTGATAGCGCTGGTAAAACCCTATTCTTGAGATTGCAGGATTTTTATCGCCCATTAATAATTCTTCTCACAGGATGATAAACATTTTGAATAATTATTTACCGCAATGTGTGCGTATTTCCAGAGTGAAGTTGCCAGAGAGAAGAGCCCTCTGTGGTAGATCATATTTCGACACCCTCCTCCTCTGCTTTCTTCGCTTAGATACAGAGAGAGACTGCTGATTTCTATGGCTTATTTATGGTTCATATATTTAATGTAATTTGATAATTTTGTGATACAGAGGAACCGTGAGCTAAAAGCCACAGAACTCTTTGGTAGGACTAGTAAGTACTGCATATGTTTGTTCTAAGTTGTCATTCGGCATACACTGTCTCCCGATGTCCGTCTTTTAAAGTGCTTGCTTAAGCAGACTACGAGTCAATTTAACCTTCCCAAGCTTCGAGGAAAGGAAAGCTTCAAAACTTAAGTCAATGTTGTGCACTGTGATCAATCACATCAAGATTCTCCCAAAAACAAAGAATAGTTTTGAGATCTCCTTTCTCCAGCAATCGCATGCAGCAATAGTGTAGTGAAAGAGCAGCAAATAGCACGTTTTTGGTTGTAAGAAGTATAAATAGGACGCAAATAGGTAAATCGTTGATCAGTACTATGTATGAGCGATGGTGATTTCTTGCTAAGTTTTTGATTTTTTGACTATTTTGAGTTAGAAAATTTACAATATTTGCGGAAAGTTTCAAAAACTTAGGTTGAATAAACGGACTTTTTCGAAACACTTCACAAAGTGCTGATGACTCTATCAAGGCTTACTCCAGTTATATACTGAATAATTTTCCGTATTAGTTTTTATTAAAGACGGTTGTAGAAAATGTATCATATCTTTTGTTTCGAGTATTTCCTTAAGACCACAGCTCAAATTTCGGTATGACAAAAAATCATTTTGGTGTTATGCATGTCATGTGGTCTGTGTTACCCATTCTCGTCTTTGCCAATACTGAGTGGGTGCTCCAGTCCCCTCACTAAGAGTTAGCGACGACGAACGTTGTACACTTTATGTCCGGTGAAATTATCATGGAACACAGAGTGTTGTACACTCGATTGCTCTTGGATAGCATATTTAGTTATATCATATTTTTCGTTTCGAGTGTGGCCCAAAAATGATTTTATGGCGTATTGAAATTTGAGCTGTGGTCTTAAAAAGCACATGAAACGAAAGATATGGTTTATCAAACATACTAGCCAAGCGATCGATTGTACGACACAGTGTGTTCGGTGATAATTTACTGGACATGGAGTGTGAAACGTTCGTCGTCGCTAACTCATAGTGTGGGGACTGGACCACCCATAAAGGATTGGCAAAAGACGAGAAAGAGTAACTGCCGGACTGACGAGACCGCAAGGTCGAAACACGTGTATCGGGCTCTATAAGTCATCCCATCTTTACAGACAACATGACATGCGTGACTCAAAAATTATTTTAGGCAATGTAGAAAATGTGTTTTCGAATTACACTCTAATATCATCGTCGAAATAAATGTGAATGTAGAAACTTGGAGATGCGTTGCCATTCCAGAGACGTAGTTTTTGTTTAAAAAGTAAGGATTATGTAACTGGGAGCCCTTTATACTCTAAAAACGCTAACAAAAATCCCTTTAATCTATTTTTTTGGAAATCAAAATTCTATTAACCGCTGTGAATATCATACATCAAGCTAGTTTCAATAAAAACAAAACGCTACATTTTTTCGTTAGAGAGCGTACTATGAAAGTCGTTTCCAAAACGAGCATAGCATCAAGATTAGCATTTCTTAACCTATCAAATGGCTGCCAAAACATAGCTGAACTGAGAAAGAATGTCCATCAACAGGCGGAAATGAGTTTCTCATTGTAAGGATGTGATTTTTTTGAAAAAACATAGGGAATTTTTGACATTCGGTCGCTATTTTTGCTAAAACATTTCTATAGAAGTCTTCGTTGTGATAATCTTTCTTTTGTACAGATAAAGTGCCTGTAACATATGAACTTTACTCAAAACTGCTAGTAATCTTTGTGTGAAGCACGATCAACAGGCTTACTTTGGAGTGTGAAACGTACATTCTTTTCGCTTTTACAGCCTACTATGTAGACTTTTTGGAAATCGAATGTAGCTCCAAATTTTTCAAGATTTGGGCAATCGAATGACTGCCAAGAAGCGCAACGTTAACGGAGCCCATTCGAGCAAACAAAGCAAACCGCGTGTGAAGCATAATGTTATTTTCGTTAGTACCCGCAATAAGAAGAGCTTTTCAAAATCTCAGCTTATCAAAACTGCCAAAATTTAAGCTTTCGAAAGGTTTAGAAAAAAATTTTGTCCGCTGAGAATTGTGAATTAAGCAGATATAAGCCGTCCCGACCAAAGTTATGACCATACTACAATAACACAGCGAACCGAGGAATTTGAATGTTTATTCATGGTCGATTGACCTGTCAACAAAGTAAGGGGGATCCGCCTCCGAACTCTAGTAAAGCGGCAACGGCTTCTAGCAACTGCCTGTGGAGAAAACCTAGGGACTTTTTGACAGTTTTTCAGGATACTAGAAAGTCACACTCATCTAGCATACATTGTGTTGCTGATGTTGAAGAGTGGCATCAAACCTTTGAGGGCAACTGAGCCTATGCATTGTTATGAGAATGTGAATCGTAAAATTTCTTAGGAAAATCGGTTACGTGAAGGAGAGCGGTCTTCCTGCAATTGGATATGTGGCCAACATTGCTTTACTCAGCCGATAATGCAACTTTTACGAATCGAAGAACAAGCGCAATATAACTGTCTATGTTTTCGTTGGTGGTCATAGAGTGTACAAAAAATCAAAGTGATGAATTTACATTTCCAAAAGCTCTTACTGAGAAAGGACATTTTTTCCTATTTTTCTAATCAAATGTTGAAATAACTGTGACCGGACAGGTGTTGTGGCGTTCTATCATATATGACAAGTTTTTATGATTTCCACACTCCCAAAAATACACATTCATTTAACCTCTAGCAGATAAGCACGTTATCTCGTTTTCGTGAACTTTCCTTGATGCGTTCACATAAAGTTGTTAACGGCTATTTCTGACTTGCGATGTCTAAGTTCCGCTGACGTCACACTTGATACCGTTTTCGTCTAATGATTGAAGCCATTCGAGTGCTGCTTTCATTTTTTTATCTACCTGATTATTTGTTTTTTTTTTGACAGATTAGAAAACGTGATAGGCGATTTCTAGTAAAAGTCTCATTCCATTTGCTCTAATCATCATTTGTAGAATTGCTTATGGCGTCGACTCTCATTCGGCTTCCTCATGAATAACCCTCAATACTAGTTGGATAGATTTGCCCAATAATTGTAAGAAAGCCATGCATGGATGTCCCTATGTCTTTGTCACAGCCTTTGCGCATCTGAGAGAACTTTTGTTGAACGAGTTTAATGACTGATTAGATAACATTCATTCAGCTGAAGAAATTCTTGAGAGCTAGAATTGAAAACATCGTATTTTACCAATAAGAAAATGATTGATTTACAAGTACTGCTATTGGGCAATCACTATCATCGAAGTTCATCTTACATTTATGGGCATCGCCAAGTGAGAGTTTATCATTTGAGCGGTTTCCACCAGAAAGGATTCGACTCGATCGACGATAGACAGATAGACCACAACGAGGACGAACGACTGACTATGAAATTGACTCAAATCGTCGGCTCTACAGGAGAAAGCGTGTCGAAACGGCAAGCAATCAAGCGTATTTGTACCAATTTCATGTTATTGGCTCAATCAAATAGAAATATGCAAGTACTGACTGTATGTCGACATAGGATGAATGAAGGGCATTGACAGGACTATGCAAGGTCGGTCCAGTACCGCATGTATGGTGATGAACTGACCTTTTCACTTGCCTTGTCTTCAGGTATGATCACAGAGAATAATGGAATAAGTAAGACTTTTGCTAGGGAAAAACTTGAGATTGGTTGTTTGAGTTAAAGTACTTTATGAGAACAAAATGTGGACATCTTAATGATGGCTTCACTACAGCTTCGTAACAACAATTAAAAGTTTTTACGTCATTGAGTTGACACAGCGTTTGAATGAGGTTTTTTTCAAACTAACGTTTGAAGTCTTCATCTTCTGTAAAGCTGGTTTGATGCGAGTCGATGGTCCCGAGGTGGCTATTCTCCATATGTGGTTTATGACAATCGCATTGAAACGAATCCACTGGAAGAAGCATTGCACAAAAGGACTTCACTCTGGTACACTTTGCCAAAAGTTCCAAAACGTTAGCCGATTCAAAGTTTTAATACCAGCCTCACGAGCTTAATCACATAGAAGAATACATAATATTAACTCTAAATTTGCTATGCAGCAAGATAACGCAATATTCAGCGTATTAAGCTCTCCTAGACCGACTAATAGATTGATCACGTCAGTTAGTCATACTTTACCATCCACTCTAAGCAGTACTGCTACAATCCACGGAATTTTGGGTGATTTTTAAGGCGTTCATCACATGGAAATGAACTGAATGTGAGAAATGCTGGAATCCGGAGAGTAATGTGAGGCGGGTCATGTTATAATAATAATTAATTTAAAAAGTAGTCAGAGCAGTAGACTTAAAGTTCTGACATACAAGCAAGATTTAGAACCTACAGCTGAGTCAAACTCATTGATAACGTCTGAATACTTGCAAAGTTTCTCACCATACCGTTACATCATTGCGGCCATCGCTCTCCCTTTCTCTTAGCCGTAACTGCCACCCATCATGGTTCGTTCGGAAAGGCCAGTGCATCATCAAAGATACACAAACATTCGGAGGTCTTTTTTGTTGGACAAAAAGTTAGCTTTATAATAGCAGAATTTGTTCGACAGCTCAAATTGCGATAAAATCAATGATGTGGTTGGTTCTCAAAAAGGCCGTTCCAATGAGCAGTTCCAAGTAACAGCAAGTATAAAATAACGCTTCACACTCAGCACGCAATTTTTGCCTTTTTGGGGTCTGTGAATGGTTTTTGGTAACTTTTCCGTTGCCATTTGATAGTATGAGCTTGAGAACTTTATATTCAAATTTGACTTTTGAAAGGTCCTCACAGAGCGCTTTCAGAGCGCAAGGAAGGCTACATTTCGCATTTGGGTAGTAAGCACGTTTTTTTTTTAATTCACAGTGGGTTCAATTGGCCCTGTACAGTGAAAATAAAGCCTGTGCATACAAAGCGGCAACTCTTCTACAATTGACATTTTCCAGTAGGAGAATCTCAAAATCTCTTCAAGACGGAGACTAAAAACTGAACAGATTTCAAAACTCGCGTTCACGCGACTAGCGGTATGCGCGACGATTCCAAGTGCCGCACTGAAAAGGCGTAATTTCCGTTATCTATCTAGAATCTTTCTAAAATTAAAAGTAGACACCTGTGGGACAAAATCCAAATTTCTCCTACATTTTCCTACAGAAATCTAGAAAATTTTCAAACGGAGAAAAAATTAATAATAACATTGAAAATTACTTTCTTAGGAGTCTCGTTGTGCTAGCGGTACCAAATCCAGCCCCAAAAAAACGCGATCATTTTCCTTGATCTTCTGGTGCACCGACTTTCTTTTACATGATCATACGCTTTGAGTGTATATATCGCCAAATGCGAAACGTTATGCTTTTCTTTGAGCCATGGAGACTGTTTTGAGAATGAATTAGAAATTCAAAATCATCGTTTTTCGAGCTATTGAATAAGTGCTAAAACTCTGATGAAAGGCCATTCACAAACCGCAGTTGAGAAAACGGCACACGCTTGAAACGCAGTGTATTGTCGATGCTAAACCTCGATAAAAAGGCCTGCGCGAAAACCATGTACTGGAAAAAAAACAGAAATTTGAGCTACCGAATTCACTATTGAAGATCTAAGAAAGACATAAAAAAGTGCCATCTTGAATGGGTTAGTTACCGGCTGAGATGAACGAGAGCAAAAGCTTCATTGATGTAGTACGAGCGCACGCTGCCTTAGAAGAGCCGGCTTTTGCGTCCATTACGCACTCATGAGGCTATCAATTTTGCTCATATCTGGAGCATTTTTGCGATTGTGTTCCACATTTATACTGCCGTCGAAATAAATTATGTAGTGAGCAGAGGTGAAATCTGAGCAGTATTGAGAGCGAGTGGTCATGGTAGTGATGGCGCTCATCGCACGAGCGGTCCAACCTACCTGGAAACTTGTTTGACTCCGTCGTATGTCATTCAAATTCTTTTACCTTTGAGGTCGAAAAGTGGTATCTGACATGTCCAGGAGAGACTGACTCTTTCATTTTACATTGAAACCCTTTGACATTGCTACTTCAATATTCCAGAGAGCATTCAGTCGACCAACACTCATTGAAATTCATGAGGCATTGAATCGATCAACATTTAGCGACATTCATAAGTCGACCTCTTGCTATACCCATTGGAACACGGGTTCGACAAGGAGATACGATATCGCCAAAGCTGTTCACCACCGCACTGCAGTGGATAATGAAGTCCCTTCATTGGGACAAGAAGAGCATACGCATCAATGGAAATTTACTATCGAACTTCCGTCGGATGCCATTGTCTTATCCTCGAAAGCACAACTTAAGTAGAGGCAATGCTCAAGGAACTTAACAAAGCGGAGAGGAAGATCGGACTACGCATGACATCGCATGAGACTCAGTCAGAGAAAACGAATGGTGCAATGAAGAAAATATGAGACTGAATGGATCTTTGATTATGGAGACTTCCTTGTGCGTGTGACCTTGGTCGTTCACTGATTTTGGAAAGCAACATGAAGGAGGGACTTGACAGAAGAAGGAAAGCATTGTGGCAGTGTTCGGATCTCTCTAAAGAAACCATCTACCAAATAACGGGCCCCAAATTACGCGCTAACCTTTTCGATTCAACAGTCCTTCCAGCACTGTGTTATGCAGCGGGGACGTGGGCTGATACTTCGACCACGTCAAGACTACTGCGAACAACTCACAGAGCGCTCGAACGATAAAGCTAAAAGGATAAAGCTCTCGGCGTTGATCAATCCCTGAGGGATGCGCCATGCATTCGACTTCAATTTTTAACTTCGTTTGAGGTGATTGAATGCACATCTGGCCTTTACAATGACTCGCGGTGGCCTCCCGCTAAACCGAGTCAGTGCTGCTTATCCTCCCAAACAAGTCTGAGACCTGTCTGGTACCAATTTACCGACGCCGAAGGAATGGATGGCTTGGTGAGCCATGAGCGCGAGATCGAACCAGTGACTTCGTGTGTGACGCAGTGCACCTCTAACCACTGCGCCACATGCGCTCGAACGATGTCTTCTGAAATCAATCGGCATTCGCAACACGTAGCCGGCTTGCGCAGCTCAGATCTCAGAAATTTTATCTCCAGAAAAACTCACATCGATGCGAAGCACAGATAGGCTCGGTCATATACTAAGAGTATCAGAAGACAGATGTAGAGAAACGAACTGATAGAGTGGACGCCACGAGGATTTACTCGTCCACTGAGACGATCACCTACAGGTCGGCGATGTGTTCGTGAAAAGAATTAATCAGCTGTATCCATATCTCTTCCTCTCATCAGCTGTATTTGTACCTGCAATATTCTACAGATCGCAGTATGAAACTCGCGCCACTGGCCATGCTTGAATGAAACCACCTCCATGGATGACAACTGCGAGAAAACGAGACGAATGGAAGATGTTGTGGTCCGCACAATTCGTGAAGGCGGACCGTTCAAGAATTCAAGTAAGTAAATATCCATAAGGAATTACGATATTCTTCGATAGCTACCGAAGCCTCACACAAAAATAAGTTCATAACATTGCTAACGCTGGATATGAAGAAGAACATTCAAATGCTAACGTAGTCATTGAAAAAAACATGGAAGCTTAGATGAATGAGAAAATGCAAGAAAGTTGTCAGTAAGAGGTTACATATATGTCCTGGTAGTCTTGTGTGACAGCTTGACGTTATCACACCATCTGATCACAACAACTTTACTCCTCGTACTGATGTAAATGTTATGGGCGTATCCCGGAATTAATCTATAGCTCAAAAATGCTCACAGCTGCTTTGCGACTTACAATGACTAACAGTTGCAGTTAGTAGGAAGTATCACCTTGAAAATACGGCCAAGCCTAGTTACTGGCCTTCTGCACACGCAGAAAGTTGCTCACTCTGGCGAATATTGTCGAAGAAAGTTTGACATGGGTCTAATAGAAAGAGAGCCGTCTGCATGACTTTTGAATTTAGAACAACAGCGACCGAGTAAACGATTTTGATATGAATGTTTATCACTTCGATGCACTGGAATTTATCAAACGATCTGTTTGTTCTTTGAGTGAACTGCACCAGAAGTGCTTTGATAGGGAAATAGAGTACCAAGTGCTTGTCTGATTTTTGTGAGTTCTTCTTTCGTCTTGGCAAAATCACAGTCTATACGTCATCTTTGTGAACTCTGTCAATTGAGGTGGTTACAATAGCAATGTTTTTCTGCGAGAATGCCAAGCTCTTACGATGTTGATACGTCAGTGGCTCACGTACATCTCGGCGGTATCGACCACTTCATCTAGCCACACGTCCCAAACTCCACCCTATTTGAGAGCAGAAATGGGGAGACACGTTTTTGGTCACCATCTGCGCTAGAAAATAGGGTTCAGCATAGAGTGTGTGGCTTTAATGAGGTGGATGACACCTCCGAAATGTAAGTGAGCCACTGAAGTATCAACATTGGAAAATCTTTAAACATTCTTACAGTCTATATTGAATGTTTATAGCGGGATTTGATAACAGTCGATTGGAAGCAATGTTTTCCGTGTGTTTTGCTCGGTTGCTGCTACGAAGTCGGAAGTTCATCAATGCGCTGCCACGAGCTGTCAGATCATTATTTGCCGCATTGCATCAATAAACATCCAAATCTAGTTACTAAATTTCCAAAAACCTCAACTAACAACTCAATCGCAGTAGTTCACAAATTCATTCATATTCAAACGTTTGTGCTCGAAGAGATGTTTATGTATACCACTTACCTAATGAAGTGCTCATATAGCTTTTATAAAAGACTTTTTTACTTCAGAAACTTTATTGGTACTTCTCCACAGTGTTTTCACTGTGCGGCTCTCAGTAGTTCTAGCAATCAATTCGTTGTTTCGTCTTCTTCTTCGACGTCGTAGAATACTCGTTGAGAGAGTATCCTTGCAATTTAGAAATTGGCCTGGCCATGGTGTTGAATAAGACGTTGTTTTTGTGTACTGGAGAGAGTTGAGGGATAAAACTCGGCTCCGCGCGCGTCACAACCACTTCCACGGCATCTCACTGTGGGCAGCCTTATTAACCACTTATTTACGAACTCGTAAACTCCCTGCTGGGGAGTGTAATAAATTCCTCGCTTAGCTTCAGATTCAGAAATCGACTTCTTGGCGACATGAGTCTCAACCTCTTGAAAAATTTGATACCCACCGATTCCGCTGTGGCAAGGAGAGATTTAACATTATGTAAGAACTTCTGAACAGGGTAACCGACTAATCCTAAGATTCCTCTATTTTTAACTATGTTTCCGAAATGAATAGAGCCTTCGATGCTTGGGAGACTTTGGAAGGCGAACATATCTCTCGGGGATATACGAAACAGCTTTTCGCTCAAAAGAACATTTCAACCGTTGCTTGGAAATATGCCACTCATGTGAATTCCAGGCTCAATGTGTAGTAATTAAGTAACATTTGATTGCTTCAAAATGCATATATGGATGTGTACTGTGCATCTTTTTTACAATGTATATGATTGTACTACATGTCTGTGTATATCTTCATGTGTGTACATTTTTCTTAAGTAATCACTTCTATCTTGAACTTTGCCTTTGTGAGAATTTGCTTGTTTGGTATTGCTTCGGCGCTATACTCACTAGCGCAGTTGATTTTGATGAATGTGATTAACTTGAAATAGAGAAATCTTCATCTGATCATGTATCACCTATTCCAGTATTTCCTTAACATTCTAACATTCCATGCATTCCTTCACTAAGTTAGCTTTAGTGCATTCGTTAATCATTGTCCACCTAAATTGAAGCAGTTCCAAATTCCAAGTTTTCTCCAATAGCAACCACGGGTCTCTGGAAGAGCTATTTTATGATTTTTCTTCTTTTATTAACTCTTGAAATGTGGTGTAAAGAAAATCAGTAAAACCAGTAGACCACTTTGGTTTCCATGAACGAACGTAGTTAGTAAATTCAAGCCTAAAACCAAACTCCTTCCTAGGCTCGCTTAGGATCAGAACACAACGGAGAAGATTGTGGAGTAAAAGTCATTATTATCGCACAGGAATATGAAATTTCGAGAGCGCAAGAGAATTTGGAAACATTCTGGGTAGTTTTTCAATTAAACATGAACGACAAGTAGGATTGTCTCTTTAATCACGTAATCTCACATTATAGCGCACAGCAGTTTCAATGTAAAAGGTGCATTGCCTTATCGAAATTTTGTGCGCTGATTTGCATATGGAATACTCAATGGAAGCCTCAGAGAATGCAGTATGCCGTGAAGAAGCTGTTTTGTTCCCATACGATTGAAATCTAGTCCTTGTGGATGTTTTGGCGGATCTGTGAATAGACTTGGCCGACTAGACTTAGTCAACTTCAGCTGCCCAGACTCTGAAGAGCGCGGCATCGACTTTATGCTATTTCGTGTCAATGAGAAGTACGATAAAAACCTCGTATTGGCCAAACAATAAAACAATGATATCTCAATACCTTGAGGAATTTCCAACGTTGTCGCTTCTGCTAGTTTATTTTTCCACCTCAAGGGATTAGTCTGAAGCGTTTTGCAATACAAGCTACTCTGTCTTCGTTTTTTCAGCTCGATCATTTTTGAACACCTTCCAATGGTTTTTGAAACATTTGCCTCCTGATTTGAGATCAGCGTGAACTTGCTATCCAAGCTGATTTAAAACCAGTGAAATACTAGGAAAACGGATCCCAACAAACTTTTTGTGTGAAACTGGTTTTCCGACAACCAGCGATAATTTCTCGACTGTTTGAGGATTTGAGGAATTCAGAGTTCAATCGATCTGTTAAGGATAATATATTGTAACACTATGCTTGTTCAGATATAACTTTTCTTTGAACTTCAGCTTTTGAAAAATGATGATGAAAATTTGATCTGAAATCTGATTACATAGTTTTCAATATGTTACGTTATTGGGAGACACCATCGTGTTATTTTGAACATAATCCATCTACTTTCGTGCTAAAAATAAAAGCTTTTAATTTCGAAGAAAAAATGTGAAAATATGTGCTATGAGCTTCAGAATATCAGAACTTCGCCGTGGTAAAATCAGCAGACCTCCATCATGTTGCAGTATATTTATTAGTTATAACATATTAAATTAAATGAAGGGGTGCATGTGGCGCAGAGGTTAGAGATACTCTGCGTCGCACACGAGGTCAATGGTTCGATCTCACACTCATGACTCACCATGCCATCTATCCCCACGCGGTCAGTAAATTGGTACCAGACTGCTCTCAGACTTGTTTGGGAGAATAAGCAGCACTGACTCGGTGCATCGGAAGGCCACCGCGAGTCATTGTAGAGCCAGATATGCGTTCATTACCTCAAACGATATCAAAATTTGAAGGCGAATGCATGGCGCATCCCTCAAGGATTGATCAACGACGAAAGCTTTATCCTTTTATACTTCTTATATTAAATGAAATCAAAGTTACCTAAAGCTGAAATACAACACGATAGTTTGAATACTTATATCTATTCTTTTAGAACTGCGTGACTTTTATAAAGACCATACCGCCAGTTAAATGTTGTTTGAGTTAACACTAACAATTAAATGGAATGGCTTGTACTGTGCACAAATAAGCTAAGGCTCTTCCATTCCACATGGATTGCTTGCATATTCAATAGATTACCTCTAGCACAGCGTTATTAATCAATATGAGAACTTAGTTTCTTCAGTTTCTAAAAGTGTCAAGTTTTATAAGCTCATCTGCCATGAGAACTCAAAACTTCGCTGAAAATTCTTGCAAATCGACTCTGCATTGCCTCCGTAATAAAACGCTATCCTGTCCAACGTTTCGATGACATTTTGAGATGCTTCCGCCCTACCATGAGCAGTTTTCAATTAAGGACAGACGCAAAAATGGAACGAAGTTCATAATTCAGGAAATTTGTTCCGGCCATATCGAATTTTCTATGTGTGTCAGCGTGACTGGGCTCAGTGTCGATTCCGACTACCTGGGCTTGACCGTTGACGATGGTTGCTAACGATAGGTGCGTTATATCGTAAAAAGAGTGGTGAACAAAGCAGGCTTCACTAGTGC